>PVKC010018153.1:0-19666 GCA_004027635.1 Crocidura indochinensis
CGATGACCTTTTGCATGAAAGGCAAATGCCTTACCTCCATGCTATCTCCCGGGCCCCTGAAATACCTATTTTTTAATAATAGTTCATTGATCCAGAACTGAACAGTTGATGAGAGCTCAACATTGGCCAAGAAATCTCAGTGAAGCTCTTTCTGTTTCTCTCATTCATTCAAGTGGTCTATGTGATTAAGGATCTGTACCTTTAAAACAAAAATGCGGCATTGCTTTGGGGGACTTTGTTTCTCTGAGACTTAAATATTGCTTTCTGGCAAAAGCTAACATTAAGTACCTTTTAAAAGAAAACACACCGGAATTGCCACTGGCCACCACCACAACCAGCACCATCACCAGGGTTCTCTGATCTAATAAAAGAAGATGTATAAACGTTAAGGAAATGTTATCACCTGAGATCATATTTTCCAACTGGAAATCATTGAGAAATAATGAAGTTGAACTTACAGAGCCACAATTCTCTGCATCCACAAGTCTAATTAAATCAATCCATATTATCTCATGTCCTGTCCAGTTCAGTTCTATGTAATGCTGCAGATTACTTGAGGATTGCCAAGGACTTACTGCATGGTATTAAATTGTGTAGATAATGGCTTTTGGCATTTCTGTTAGAAGGGACTGGTTTCAATATGCAGTAAAGCAACATCATTTTCCTCTCAATGGTTAGTTCTTCATCAGCTTTTCTCTTTTTTTCTTTTTCTTTTTTTAAGTTCTGAAAATAGCTTACTAAGGATTTGTCATTTCCTGCCCGGAGAAAGTTCTGGAGTATTTTTGTTTTTATAAATATCAGATGTGTAATCTCAGACATGAACTTATTATAACTAGCCCCAAGACATTATGAACTGCTAGTTGCCACGCAAAAATTAAAGAGGTCAAAATCAAAAAGGATTTGTGTCAAAGGCTGTGGAAAGGGCCTGATGTCAGTAATCATCCTTCAGATGAACCTGTGATTGCTACAGGACCTGCCATCTGTCTTTTGCTGTCGGTTTGAGTTCCAAATACCTTTATAGCCCCCCAGTAGTGAATCGGGTCTCCTGGGCTCAATTGAAAGAAAAATATATTAAGTTGGTTCCTCTTAACTGACAGAGAAGGGAGAGAAGTGTTTAAATGACTTACTATCTCTTGGGCTCTATTTACTCTGTTAAAAAATATTGTACCTAGCATTTCAGAAATGGAACTCTTTGAACCTCAGTAAAAGTCTTTTGGGGATCATTTGGTATCCTTTTGGAACAGAGGACTTGATACTATTGTTTTATTGGCAGCATTTATCATTGGGTCCTACTTCCTATTTTACCTTTTTCTTTAACATAGGATGATAAAGTAGTATCATAAAAATGAACCTGCAGGTTTGAATTAGTCTGCAGTCAGCTAACCCATTGTTTCTCAATTGGAGTCAGCTGCATTAAGTCCAGATAATCTGTACAAAGAGATATTTTCAGGGGAGTGAAGAGAGTGTATTTAAGAAGTGAAATAAAGGTGATGAACAGAATACAAAGTAAACTCCTATGAGGCTAGAATTAAGGTAAAACCAAGGTGAGCAGCAGTTACTTATATGTAGGAAGGAAAGATAGTATGCCAAAAGTGCCCCCCAAACTAGTGCAGTGTAAAATGTATGGTCCTAAGATGTCCATAGGAATATATTCTTCTTTTCTAGTGGAAAATTATATAGTGAAACAAAATCCAATAACAAAAGGGGTTTTTATTAAAAATGTAAAAAATAAAGGAGGGGGGGACTGCTTTGATTTCAGAAGCTCAGAAGGAATAACCATATTGCATCTTAATTACAAACATGATTGTAGTTGGGTTTCAGTCATAAAAAGAACACACCCTTCACCAGTGCAACATTCCCATCACCAATCTCTCCAACTTTCCTTCCCCACTTCCCTGCCTGTATTCGAAACAGGCTTTCTACTTATTAATATCGCCACCATAGTTGCCTGTGTAGTTAGTTCTCTAACTGCACTCACCGTTCTTTGTAGTGAACTTCATATTGTGATCCAGTCCTTCCAGCCCTCATCTCTATTGTCTCTGGGCATTATTACAATAATGTCTTTTATTTTTCTTTAAATCCATATTGTGTATATGTACTACAATTTCTCTAGCTGTTCACTGGTTGAAGGGCTTCTTGGTTATTTACAGAGTCTGGCTATTCTAAATAGCACTGCAATGAATGTAGGTGTGAAAAGGGGACTTTTGTACTTTGTGTGTGTGCATGTGTGTGTGTGTTCCTAGAGTATATCCCTAGAAGTGCTATAGCTGGATCATATGGGAGCTAAATTTCCAGTTTTTTGAGGAATCTCCATATTGTTTTCCATAAAGGCTGGACTAGCATTTCCACCAGCAGTGAATGAGAGTTCCTTCCTCTCCACATACCCACCAGCACAGATTGTTCTTGTTCTTTGTGATGTGTGCCAGTCTCTGTGGCATGAGATGGTATCTCATAGTTGTTTTGATTTGCATCTCCCTGATGATTAGTGATGTGGAGACTTTTTTTTCCTGTGCATTTTGACTATTTGTGGGTTTTTTTTTTTCATCCATACCCGGTAACACTCAGGGGTTACTCCTGGCTATGCACTCAAAAATTGCTCCTGGCTTGGGGAACAATATGAGAAGTCAGGGGATCGAACTGTGGTCTGTCCTAGGCTAGTGTGCCCAAGGCAAAAAGCCTTATGGTCTGTGCCACTGCTCTGCCCCAGGCTATTTGTATGTTTTCTTTGGGGAAGTGTCTATTCATTTCTTCTCCCCATTTTTTGATGAGGTTAAATTTTTTTTTCTTGTTAAGTTTTGTCAGTACCTTGTATATATTCAATATTAGCCCCTTATCTGATGGGTATGGGGTGAATAGTTTCTCCCATTCTGTGTGCGGCTTTTGAATCCTATTTCTTTTGAGGTGCAGAAGCTTCTCAGCTTAATATATTCCTACCTATTTAACTCTGCTTCTGCTTGTTTGGAGAGTGAGTTTTCCCCCTTGAAAGTGCTTTTAGTCTCAATGTCATGGACTGTTTTACCTACATGTTGTTCTATATGCTTTATGGTTTCCGGCCTGATATCAAGGTCTTTAATCCATTTGGATTTGACCTCTTTGTATGACTTTATATGGAGGTCTGAGTTCTCTATTTTGTAAGTGGCTGACCAGTTGTGCCAACACCACTTGTTGAAGAGGCTTACCTGACTCCATTTTGCATTTATTGCTTTTTTTATCCAAAATTAATTGATTGTATGTCTGGGGAACACTCTCTGAATACTCAAGTCTGTGCCACTGATTTGAGGGTCTTTCTTTATTCCAAAACCATGCAGTTTTAATGACTATAACTTTGTAATACAATTTAAAGTTGTGGAAAGTGATGCCTCCCATATTCCTTTTCCCAAGAGTTGCTCTAGCTATTTATTGGTGTTTATTGTTCTAAATAAATTTTAGGAATGTGTGATCCACTTCTTTAAAGAATGTCATGGGTATCCTTAGAGGAATTGCATTAAAGCTGTGCAATGTTTTGGGGAGTATTGCCATTTTAATTATGTTAATTCTTCCAATATATAAGCAGGGTATGTGTGTTCATTTTTGTGTGTCCTCTTTTATTTCTTAAAGCAGGGTTTTGTAGTTTTCTCTGTCCTCTTTTATTTCTTATGCAGGGTGTTGTAGTTTTCTCTGTATAGGTCCATATCTTCTTTAGTCAAGTTGACTCCAATATATTTGAATTTGTCTGACACAAATTCACATTAATGTAAATAGTGTTTTTGGGGGGTTTCGGAACACCCAGTGATGCTCAGGGGTTACTCTTGGCTATGTGCTCAGAAATTGCCCCTTTGGGGGACCATATGGAACACCAGGGATCAAACCAAGGTTTGTCCTGGATTAGCTGTGTGAAAGGCAAATGCCCTACCGCTGCACTATCTCCATTTCTTCTTTACCATTATTATTGCACAAGAAGGCCATTTTTTGCATGTTAATTTTATAGCCTGCCATTTTACGATATGAATCTATTATTTCTAGAAGCTGTTTGGTAGAGTCAAAAAATAGCTTAATTCTGATTCTTGCCATTTTATCTGTGGTAAAGACAAATTACAATAAACTCAGGATTTTCAAATCTAAAATTCTCAAACTGTATAAACCAAGATTGAAAAATGGAAATTATTGGGCAAGCCACCGAGGTGGGACCCCTGTTGGGGCTCGAAGGTACCCTGGGCTTTTCCCCCATTCCCCACTGGGTCCCTTAGGGTGGGTCTGGGTGGGGATGCTGAACTTCCAGCCTCCAGCAACATGACGGATCTCTTCCCTTTCTGGGCGCTGGGAGTTTCAGCAGCATGGGGTTTGGTAGGCCCCTGCCATGCCGGAGGAGACCTGCTTAACCAGGCCTAGGGCGAGTGCGGGATGGGGGTGACCCCAGCACCCCTCTACAGCGTTGTTCTGGATGAACTACTCATTTTTACTAAGGCAGTCTCTGGCAAGAACTTATGAGTTTACATATTCAAAACTGCGTGGGGGCAGTAGCCCCCACTATACATATTAATGATATATCCCATTTTTTAAGGTATGTATTGTGTATGTATATTCTGCCCTTTCACATACCCCTGTAAAGCTCATTTTCACTTTTTAACTCTATCACCCCAAACTTCAGTACTCCCCATTTACCCTTTTCAACTTTCATACTGCACATTCCTCATCATACACCAACGTGGTTCACTGGATTTAACAAGCCCCAACTATTTCAAAAGACATAAAATGTACACAAATGGCTTTGAATTTTTTCCATCTTTTTTCTTTGACAGCTAACTTGTACTAAATATTCTCTTAAATAGTGAAGATTTTCCCCACTTTTTATCTATTCTTCTCTTTGTGAAGTTTTCAACAAGAATTATTCGGTGAAAGAGTCCCTCAGTTTAATTCTTATAAATGCTATCAACAGGCATTTATTTTTTTAACTTCTTACTTAGTTCATCTATGATGATCTCTGCTAATTTCATTCATGTTGTTGTAAAGGCAAGATATAATTTTATCATATATCCAAGTAGTTTTCCATTGTGTGTTCATGTGCATTTTTAATATACACTCATTTGCTGATGAGCACTTGAATTATTTTCATATACTAATATGAAGAGAGCTTCAATTAATATAAGTGTGCACAGGTCTTTTGTTTTTGTTTTGTTTGGTGGCCACAACTGGTGGCACTCAGGGTCTACTCCTGGCTCTGCACTTAGAAATCACTCCTGGCAGGTTTAAAGGACCATTTGGGTGCCAGAATTCAAACCTGGGTTGGCTGTGTGTGAGGCAATTATTCTGGCCCCAGAACATGTCTTTTTAATTTATGAATTTGTATTATTTAGATGGATACTCAAAAGTACATTAGGATTATATGAAAAATTAAGTCATTTAATTCTAAGATCACCAATAATAAAAAAATATAGCACATATTATATCTTGAGGTTAGCAATGTTAAGATATTTATTAAAAAAGGCCTCTGGAGCATGTCAATGAGAAAGCTATTTATACGAATGCACACTATTTCAATTTTAGAATTAATAATATAGTTTATTGGAATAAGTAAATAGAAACCTAAAAGAATTCCTTCATACAATGTGATCAGAAACCAGTATATATGTATTTTGAGAGAATAAATTATGATCAGAAACCAGTATATTTGTATTTATTTATAAATAAAGTGATTATAAGATATGAATGCCATTCTGATTTGGGTTATAAGGTTTGAGCATTTTTTCTTGGTAAATGGTTTCCTTCATTATTTAAGTGAAAGTCTAAATAATTTTATATTTAATTGTGTTGTATTATACATACATGGAAAATGTTCTTGTTCCATGCTATTGACAAATCTACACTTCTGATACATGACCATAAAGGCCTCAGAATATATCCCAGAAAATATTGATTAGAGATTTATCTCCAAAAGAGTTGGAATATTACAATGTTTAAATGTTCATGGAAATATTATTCACAAAAGTTTATCAAAAAATCTTGTACTACGTGATCTCTCTCCTCTCCCTTTTAAGAGTTCAGTTATTTACCAATCACTCTGGGACATTTTCATGACATGGAATGAATATAATTAGGTAAAGGCAGAGCTCATCCTGCTGTTACCTATGAAGCATTTTAAAATTATAATGCTGTGGCGGTAAGGCATTTGCCTTGCATGCAGAAGCTTGGTGATTTGAATCCCGGCATCCCATATGGTCCCCTGAGCCTGCCAGGAGCGATTTCTGAGCATAGAGCCAGGAGTAACCCGAGGTCTGCCAGGTGTGACCCATGCGGAAAAAATTATAATGCTGGTTTAGAGCAACAGTATAGTAGGTAGAACACATGTCTTGTACAACATTGACTCAGTTAGGTCCCTGGCATGTCAAGTATTCCTTCAAGTACAATAGTAGTGATCCCTGAGTGCAGAACCAGGAGTACATCTTGTCAAGTTGCTTCACCCAATAAAAAATATAATAGATAATAATATCACCTAATTGAGAGGTTGATAATTTCCCAAGATGTATATTCTCATTCTACTTTGCCACCCCATCAAAACTTCATTTGGTAGGAGTGTGATGAACACAAACCTGAAGATTTAAAGGTTTGCTCCAGGCTTTTTTACTCAGGGATCACTCCTGGCCAACGTGGGAGCCCATATGGGTTGCCACTGACAGTGATGAAAGTATTTGGTGTATCTCTGTTATATATAATGGGGAAAGAACAGGTTGAGATTTTTAACCCCCTGATATTTTTATTATGAGTTTTCTATTTAAATATTTAGATAGGGAACTATTTTTCTTTTTTTCTTTTTAAGAACTTGCCTCTACAACAATGTCATAAATTAATTATGTACTAGGCTTTTAATAATACTACATTTGCTGGCTCATTTTAAAATAGATTAAAATCTAAATTCAGTTCATTTATAACAGTCTAATAACTGCTTATATTATCCTTTAATACCTTCATATCAAATTTCTTACTAATAATTAATAATGGTTTATATGTTTATTTCTTTTAAATATTAAATTGAAAATCAAAATGAGAAAATACTTTTGACTCAAGCCAATTTTACTTTGAATTTTAAAATATGACCAAATATTTTTATAGTTTGTTCTCATTTTTGTAATTGAGAGTAAGCTGTATATAATAACAAGACATAGCCAAGTTAATGAGGCATTTCGAACCATGAAGTTATCTGAATATCATCTCATGAAAGTTCAATAATAAATGTTATTTAATATGTAAGTTGAAGCCTCATGAAAACTCATACATTTGTCCTCTAAATTCACCAAATATTATCAAGCTGCTAAGAAAGACAAAGTATAACTAAGAGTCAGGTATTGGCATGGTAACCAGTTGGTAGTTATTAAAGGAAAATAATGAAAACTATGCTGAAAACAAAGAAAGATCAGCATTTCCAGGAAACAAAAAGATCAATGAATGTTCATGAGCAAAAGTAAAATCTGAAGCTATGCTGTGCTAATTTCTTCTTTTGAGGGAGTTGCCAAGTTTTCAACCACAAGTTGGATTGCTTGCTTTGGACAGCTTTCTCTGAACTTTTACTCGTTTTTGAAGGCAGATCTCTGACTCTTCAGTCTTCATCAAGGATTGACAGATGTTTTTTTTTGTTTTGTTTTGTTTTGTTTTTTAGTGGGGTAGAAACTTTGGCTATTTCTTTTTGCAGCTCATGCAATGGTGCTTTACTCTCAGCTCAGAACTGATATCCATGGTGGCAACTTCAGTCCCCATGAAGATTAACAGTTAATTATGAGTAGATTTTATATTTAATATATTCCCATATTTAATGAATATCTTTTTCAGAGAATGAGGGAACCCTAGAATAAAGAAGAAAAGGGCAAATGCTCAGAGTTTAAAAAGAGAAATCAAGAAGGTAGCATCAGGACTGGAGTTGTAGTGTAGAGTAAAAAAGAGAAATTATAAAGGTAGTATCAGAACTGGAGTTGTAGTGCACTGTCGGTTCTTGCTTTGTGTATATGAGGCCTAAAATATTATGTCTAGCACCCAAAATAGAACAAGAGGCAAGAAGAATGTCGAGGGTGCAAAATAAAATGATTATTTAAATATTCATGAACAAATTTAACAGCAAGGTTTTAATTTTAAGAATCATGGTATCCACTTGCAGTTTTCACCTTGCCTTGGAATATCCTGCTTTCCTCTGCCACTCCTGCTATGCTGCCTTCCTTTCATTCAACTACCCAAAGGCCTTTCCCTTTTTTTAAACTAGGCATTCTCCAGTTCAACATGGGGAAATGACAGCTCCCTCCTCCCAGCTTGCTAAGGCTTAGATATTTACATTGCTCCACACAATAAAATGTAGTTAACCTTGGTCTTGTGGGGGTGTAAATCTTCAGGCTATTTATAAATAAGTTTATTATTTTATTTCCCCATCTAGATGTTTTCTTCATGTTTATCCTTATTATAAAATAGTGACTTTAAATGTATTTTTTCTTGCTAAAGAACATTATGTTCAAGTTATTTTCATATGGAAGCCAATTTGTTTGTTAAGCAACAAAGCCTGGGGTTCTTTGAAGTTGGAAGGAAGTCTATACCTAGGCCCATTTTTTTCCTTTGCCAGTGCAACATTCCCATCACAATGTCCCAAATCTCCCTCCTCCCCATCCCATCCCCCCGCCTGTACCCTAGACAGGCTTCCTACTTCCCTCATTCATTCTCATTGTTAGGATAGTTCTCAATGTAGTTATTTCTCTAACTACACTCATCACTCTTTGTGATGAGCTTCATGAAGTGAGCTGGAACTTTTAGTCCTCCTCTCTTTTGGCTCTGAAAAATTATTGTAATTTTTGAAATTTTATTTCTTAAGACTCATATATGAGTGAGACTATTCTGCATCTTTCTCTCTTCCCCTGACTTATTTCATTCAGCATAATAGATTCCTTGTGCATCCATGTATAGGAAAATTTCATTACTTCATCACTCCTGACTGCTGCATAATATTTCATTGTGTATATGTACCACAGTTTCTTTAGCTAGTCATCTGTTGAAGGGCATCTTGGCTGTTTCCATAGTCTCTCTATGGTAAATAATGCTGCAATGAATATAGGTGTAAAAAAGGGATTTTTGTATTGTATTTTTGTGTTCCTAGGGTATAACCCTAGGAGTGGTATAGCTGGATCGTATGGGAGCTCAATTTCCAGTTTTTGGAGGAATCTCTATATCGCTTTCCATAAAGGTTGGACTAGACAGCAATCCCACCAGCAGTGGATAAGAGTTTCTTTCTCTCCAAATCCCCGCCAGTACTGTTTCTAAAAGTAATGTTACATCAAACTTTGCTTAAAAAATATAAGCATATTATTTATCAACATTGAAAGTAAAAACATTTCAATAGTATACTTGGTGCAATTAATGTGGATACTCTTAGCAATACATGGATGAACATTTTTAAGAGACCTGTGAAGTATATTTATTATAATTATTTTTATGAATAAGTAATTTGTTTTAAAATGTCTAATATTCTATTTAAGTGAAGTTTAGGAAGGTTTTATAATTCATATTTTATTCCTTCAAAAACATTTTTATGAGTTCTAATTCATGAAGTATTACCATAAATTACTTTTCTAAAATTATTAGAAGATTTACCTTTATTCTATACCTACATAAAATGCATACTTAAAAAGGTATAATCCTCAGGAAACAGTATGACTGTATTGCTTTCTTCTTTGAGAGCTAGTTGAATCAACTAACATGTCAATATGCTTATCAATCTAGAGTAACATATAAAATGATGTAATGATTCCAATAAGGGTCCCCGAGGTAACTCATAAAATGGGCAGAAGAGAAGCAGCAGCCTGGAGAAGGGAATCTACCACTTTCTCTCTCCCTAACTCTATCACTCCTCTGGTTTAGCTGAGTAGAACTAGGACAGGCAAAGACTGCAATGAGCCCCTGCATTACATGTACACAAAGTCCTGACAGCCCGTCTAGGCAGCAGTCAAGTCACATCTAACATCCACTTCTCTGTCTTGCGCGGAACTAAACCCACCACCCGAGAGATATTTTCTCAGGGAGCAGTGAACTGGGTCAAGGAATTGCTCTTTGCAGGAAAGTAAAATCAGCCCAGACCTTACCTAAGCTTTACAGTCTGTCATCTTTCATCACAGAAAAGAATCTCAGAAGGAGATAAGTGATGAAGTAAAAACAGGTTTTACCCAGAGGTACTAAGGAAGAAGAGGAAGAGGGTAAGAAAGAATAATTCTCTTAAGAGATTCATAGACTTCTCTAAAGAGAGAAAGTACCTTGGAACATGTCCTAGGATTAAATTATGAAAATACATATATCAGGAGGGGAGATACTGGCAACATGTCTGTGCAGATACCATGTGTATGGATTGGCAACACCAAATGCAATATTCCTTTATTTTAAGTTTACTTTTATATGGTTTCTCTTAACCTCACCCTTGTGTGGCTTTCTTCCTAAGAAAGTGGCTAGAATGGTTACTAGGGTGGGTACTAGGAGGTAGTTAATGATCTTTTATATTCCCTTCCTTGGCCTATGTTTCTACTTCCATGTTTCTGACTCTTTGGGCCTGTAGTTGTGCCAGTTAGAAACTTTTATCAAAGACAAAGTAAATACTTCAAATCCTGTTTATTGTCTTTTTGTGAAGTTCATTCCTTACTTCACTGCTTGCCTTAGTAGCAAATACATAGCCAACACATTTCTTGTAAATAGGAGATGCTTTGAAATGGTAGGTTTTGGTTTTCCCCTCTTTTCAATCCCATCCTATCCATTAAATGTTCATTACATTTACATACTATGCTCAAAATGCCTCACCAAATCTAAAACTTAAAACCTTTAGAATTGGCCTGAAGAATTGGAAAAACCACATTATACTTCTAAAGGGATCCCATGCAGGAGTGTCTATTGAGGCACCATATTAACAACAACAACAACAACAAACATCTTCAGGACCCCTCAAAGTCTATTGGAGAATAATAGACCAGATTTATTGTACAATAGGTAAGGAACTTGTCTCACACACAACCAAACTGTATTCCAATCCCAGACCCCAATATGGTTTCCTGACCCTCAAGAGTGATTTTTGAAAGCAGAGCCAGAAGTAAGCCCTGAGTAATTCAAAACCAAATCAAAACAAAAAAGACTGAAATGTAAACTTTCCAAGGGCTACAATAATGTATTCTTTCTGCCTGAAAGTGAATAGACTAGGCATTTGCTGAGAGAGTAAGAGAGCACAGCACTTCACAGGGATAGAATGGAATGTGGAAATGAACAAATAATTCCCTTTCTATTGAATGTTTATTGAGTGCATGCTATTTTGGGCTAAAAAAATAACAGCAATAAAAACTTTAAAATATTCCTGTAGTGTTTGTGAAACTCATCCTAGTAGGATAAGTAAAATAAAGTGTTCAGATAATAATAAATGGTCTAATGTAAATAAGAATAATCAGTGAAGATCAGGCTGGAGAGATACTCAACTCCTTTCTGAAGAGACTTGAAGGACAAGCTTAGGAATTTGAACTTTAACATGGTTCCAGAGGTTGTTGAGGAGAGGATTGATGATTACTTCTGTGGCTAGAATTAAAACCACATGGCATGTCTAAAAACTTAGCAGTTTTCATCCTAGTATTTGGTTTTTAAAAAATCTATGAGTTGATTTCATGTGCTCTGTTGGGTAGATATTAAAATGCCACACCAAGGCATGTTAGAGGATTTAGAGAGGAGAAAAATGAAAGTGAGTATGAGAGTCACAGGAAATGACTGCAAAGTGGTAGGTAGCCTTGTGCACTGGCCTTGAACTTGAACCTGAATTCCTGTTGCCTGCCAGTGACTTAAGAGTGTGCATATGGCTTCACCTGAGGTAGCCAGATGGATAATGGCAAATGCTATGCTAAGATGTTCCCACTGGGTACTTTAAAATGTTCCTGGCGCAACACAAGGCTTCTGTGCAAAGTCTGAAATGTGTAATCTGGGAACCCATTTTTCATCCTCAGCCTAAAAACATGAATCAAATCTGTTGACTTTTGTCTATCACCCCCACTGCAGCCTTTCCACTGTCTTAAAAAATAGACCAATATATAACTTTCTCCAAAAATGATTGATTTTTTAATGGCAGTCATTCTAATAACTTAGATTCCAGTGGATGTGATAATTTTAATGATATTTATATTTACCACTGTTGGTTCTGGCCATCATCCACTAAATCATGCATTTCTGTTAAAGTAGCAATAAAAGATCACTAATTCATTCACTGATTAAAGATTGAGTTAAAAGTATTGTGAGTAGTACTACACATAGTAAAAAAAATTATGTTATACAGCTTGAAACCCTGTATTAAACTTATGAGGTAAAATATGTTTTATTTTTATATTCATGACTGTTTTTTTCTCTCTTTTTTCTTGGTTATGTTATTTGGCCCACACTCAACATGCTTAGAGCTTACTCCTGGCTCTGTGCTCAAGGATTACTTCTGGCAGATCTTTGGGATCTTATGAGTGCCAGATTCAAAGCCAGGTTGGCCATGTGCAAGAAATGGGACTTACTACTGTAATATTACTCTGACCTCTTTTCTCATTTTTGATTCAACATTAGTGTATGTTATATATTTTAAAAGTACAAGAAAATTAAAATGTAATTAACATACTTTATCATAAAAATTATCATCAGGGACAAATTCAGTCAACATCAAATAATGAAAAACTGAGAGATTTTTCTCTCAAACTAGTTACAAGACAGTTTACCTGTACCATTATTATTCAAAGTGGCATTAGAAGTTCAATCTTGGGACCGGCAAGGTGGCGCTAGAGGTAAGGTGTCTGCCTTGCAAGCACTAGCCAAGGAAGGACCACGGTTCGATCCCCCGGCATCCCATATGCCCCCCCCAAGTCAGGGGCAATTTCTGAGCACTTAGCCAGGAGTAATCCCTGAGCATCAAATGGGTGTGGCCTGAAAAGCCCCCCCAAATAAAGTGATTGAGAATAAATAAAAACTCTGTGACATTTGAGCTCCATAGAGCCAAGAAAAATCTCCACCAAATAGCTATTGAAAATTAGCCAAATATGCTTGCACTTTGACATGTGAGCAATTAACTAGATAATAAAGAAAATGTTTATAATTGAATAGCAGGAATCAAGTTTGTAGGTATCAGCTTAATAACGGAGATAAAAGCTCTAAACAATAAAAGTTGCAAGGCATTTTTGTTTGTTTATGATTCACACCTGGTTGTACTAAGGGAAATATAAGGCATTGTTTAAAAGAATTTTATATTTGGGGCTGGAGCAGTGGCACAAGTGGTAAGGTATCTACCTTGCATGTGTTAACATAGGATGAACCGTGGTTTGATTCCCTGGCATCCCATATGGTCTCCCAAGTCAAAAGTGATTTCTGAGTGAATAGCCAGAAATATAAGAGTTTATGACTAAATTTCTACCCTGATTTTTAGAACTGTAAGAATAAATTATATTCAAAGTTAGTAGATATAATAATAAAAATAAAAATTACAATGATAATTCTAGAAAAACGGCATAACAAATAAAGCAACTAAAATAACTATCAATGTTGCTTTGAATTTTATATCCCTGATGATTAGTGATGTGGAATATTTATTTATGTGCCTTTTGGCTATTTATTTTTCTTCTTTGAGGAAGTATCTATTTATTACTTCTCCCCATATTTTCTGAGGTTGCATTTTTTTTCTTGTTATGTTCTGTCAGTACCTTGCATATCTTAGATATTAGCCCCTTAACTGATGGGTATCGGGTAAATAGTTTCTCCCATTCTGTGGGTGGCTTTTGTATCCTATTTCCTTTGAGGTTCAGAAGCTTCTCAACTTAATATAGTACCATCTGTTTATCTCTGCTTCAATTTATTTGGACAGTGATGTTTCTTCCTTGAAGATGCCTTAATCTCAATGCCATGGAGTGTTTTACATATGTGTTATTAAATATACCTTATGGTTTCATCTTTGATGAGGTACCATCTCACATCACAGAGACTGGCACACATCATAAAGAACAAGTACTGGAGAGGTTGTGGGGAGAAAGGAACTCTCATTCACTGTTGGTGAGAACATCATCTAGTCCAGCCTTTATGGAAAACAATATGGAAATTTCTCAAAACACTGGAAATTTAGCTTCCATATGATCCAGCTATAGCACTTATAGGGATATACCCTAGTAACACAAAAACGCAATACAAAAATGCCTTCTGCATACCTATATTCATTGCAACACTATTTAAAATAGTCAGAATCTGGGGCCCGGGAGATAGCATGGAGGTAAGGCATTTGCCTTTCATGCAAAAGGTCATCGGTTCGAATCCCAGTGCCCCATATGGTCCCCCGTGCCTGCCAGGAGCAATTTCTGAGCATGGAGCCAGGAGTAACCCCTGAGCACTGCCGGGTGTGACCCCCCCCAAAAAAATAGTCAGAATCTCGAAACAACCAAGTTGCCCAACAACAGATGAGTGGTTAAAAAAACTGGTACATATATACAATGTAATACTCGGCAGCCATCAGGAAAAAGGAAGTCATGCAATTTTCCTATACATGGATGGACATGGAAATGATTATGCTGAGTGAAATAAGTCAGAGGGAGAGAGATAGACACACAATAGTCTCACTCATCTGTGGGATTTAAAAACAATAAAAGACATTATTTGTAATAGTACCCAGAGACAATAAAGATGAGGTTTGAAAGGACAACCCATGATATGAAACTTATCACAAAGAGTGATAAGTGCAGTTAGAGAAATAACTACTCTAACAACTATCATGACAATGGTAGTGAGAAAGAGAAATTGTTTTGAATACAGACAGGGGGTGGAAAGGAAGTGGGGGGCATTGGTAGTAGGAAGGTTGCACTGATGAAGGGGGGAATGTTATTTTTTTATAAATGAAACCCAACCAAACATGTTTATAATAATGGTGCTTAAATTAAAATGTTATAAAATATATATCAATAATGAAGTAAAATTTAAGGTAATGCTAATTAGTAAATAAAAGCAGGAGAGGGAGGAAACACAATATTAGAAATTAATCAATACTAGAAATAAGAGAAAATTAGGTACAGATTCCAAAGACATTAAAATAGATTATTAGCTAAAAGACTTAATGGACAATTCTGAGATTACTTAGAAGTTTTGGTAGAGCGTAAGTGTGGAAAATTAATAGAAGTGTGGAGAAATGGATGAGAATCAATAACACAAAGGCAACCCTCATATATGTGCTCAACTGATTTTTGACAAAGGAGCTAAATACATTAAATGAAATCATGTTAGTCTTCAGCAAATAATACTGGGAAAACTGGATAAGCACATATAGAATAGTGAGACTGAATCCTTACTTCACACTGACATAAAAGTCAATTTTAAAAACTAGAAATTGAACTTTCACTTAATCCAGCAAAACAGCTCCTAGACAAGGGTGGCAAACAAGTTCGACACAAAAAGCCAAAATTTTTAGCTGTGAGGGTCAGAGAGCCACATCACGAAGTGACCTGCCAAAACAGACAAACACTCACACAAAAGCATATAATTTTAACAATAATATATTAAACACATATTGCATTTTGCCATTTTGAGTGAGGGTAAAAATCCTGTTCGCTACCCCTGTCCTAGAATATAACATAGAAATCCAAAAACATCATGAAGCATCATAAAAACATCAGGCCTTCTGCATACCTATGTTCATTGCAGCACTATTTTCAATAGCCAGAATCTGCAAATAACCCAAGTGCCTGAGAATAGATGAGTGGGTAAAGAAATTGGTACATCTACACAATGAAATACTATGTAGCTGTCAGTAAAAATGAAGTCACGAAATTTGCTTATACATGGAAAAATATAGAGAGTATTATGCTGAGTGAAAATGAGTATTAGGAAGAGGGATAGATAATAGAATAATTTAAATCATTTGTTGGATGCAGAAAAAATAAAATAATATGGTAATAATATTCAGAGACAATAGAGATGAGGATCAGGAGGACCAGTCCATATTGGGAAGCTTACCACAAAGAGTAATGAATTAAGTTAGAGTAGTTAACATGTGATTATGATAGTTGAAACTGATCACTTTGGACAAGAATTGGATACTGGAAGGGGATAAAGTGATCTGCAAGATACACTTCATTATCAATAGTGCAAGCCACAGTGTGAACAATGAAAGGAGAAAGAAAGAGAGATAGAGAGTTAGAAAAAGAGAGAAGTCGGGGCTGGGTGGTGACGCTGGAGGTAAGGTGCCTGCCTTACCGTGCTAGCCTTGGACGGACCGTGGTTCGATCCCCCGTGCCCCATATGGTCCCCCAGGCCAGGGGCGACTTCTGAGTGTATAGCCAGGAGTAACCCCTGAGAGTCACTGGGTGTGGCCCAAAAACAAAAACAAAAAAAAAAAAAAAAAAAAGAGAGAAGTAAAATTACCTTTCCCAGAAACAGGTGAGGGTAGTTATGAGAGAAACTGGGGAATTGGTGGCCAGAAATGTGCACTGGTAAAGGGTGGTGCAAACTGTATGACTGAAACTCAACCATGAACAATTTTGAAGCCACAGTGCTTAAGTAAAGTGATTATACTTTAAAAAATGAGTCAAAGACGTATTCAAAGAGATCAGACCAGAATCCATAAAATATGTCGAAGAACACACAGGCAGGATGCTCCAGTATTTGGATCTCAAAGGTGTTTTTAATGATATGGCTCCATTGACAAGGCAGCAGAAACAAAATAAGATTAGACTTACCAAACAAAAACATTTCTACATGCAAAAGAAACACAGCTAAAACTAAAGTCACTCAAGTGAATGAGAGAAAAATATTTGCACTCAGCATATTAGATATAACACTAACTTCCAAATTAAGTGAAACAAATTAAGTGAAAACAAAGAATAACAAAAAGCTATCCACAAGCTCTATCAAAATTAGGGAAAATATTATGAGCAGACACTTCTCTAGATACAGATATGAACAGATACTTCTCTAGAGAGGCAACAGATAGATGATTAATAGGCTTATTTTGATGGGAGAGTAGAATTCCATTGACTATATATACAGCAACTTTTTAAGTCAGCTATCTTTATTGAGAATTTATATTAATTTAATATTTGGCTATTGTAAAAAACTTAATGAATTCACTCAACACAGAAGTAAAAGTATCTTTTCCAATTATTCTTAATATCCTTCTGATATATTTATTAGTAGTATTTATGTATCATATAGAATTTCATTTTTTCTTTAAGTAATTTTCATACTCTTTTCCATAGATACTGTACAAATTTATATTCATACCAATAATGCACCAGAATTCATCATTCTTCACATCTTTTCAACATTTGTTGCTTCAAATTTTTTTGATATTGGCTTTTCTCTGGTGTAAAATGATATATCAATGTGGTTTTGATTTGACGTTCCCTAATAAGTGATGATGAACATTTTTCATGTGTCTGTAGGCCATCTGTCATCTTTGGCAAAGTGTCTGTCCAGGTCTTTTGCTTGTTTTAATTGGGTTACTAGCTCTTTTGTTGTTAAGTTATATGGGTTCTTTATATATCTTGGATATTAACCCCTTAGAGTATTACATACATATACTTTCTTTCAGTTGATAGTTTGTTTCCTCTGGTTTTAAGGTAGGTTTATTTTCCAATGTAAATACTTTTAATTCAATTCAGTTATATTTTCTTATCCTGCCTTTTCTTCATATGTTTAGCTGGAGTGAGTCTAGAAATGCATCTCACTCTTGGTTCTATTTGTTCAAATTTTTCAGTTCACTCAATTGTAAGGTCAAGCAGCTTAGTTAAAGCAAATTTTGTTTATGGATGTGAGCCTAAGTTTTGATAACTTAACTCAATACTGTTTTTACTACATTCTGTAGCTTTAATAAATTGATCCTGTTTTAGTTGTTCTCTGGGTCAATATTAGAGAATGTTTCATGTACAGTTGAAAAGAATGTGCATTTATTTGTTGTGGGATATAATTTTCTTTTTTTAATTAATTTTTTATTTTTAATTACTTTTTTTACATTTCTATGCACATGCCTATTAGTTTAAGTTAACCTCAAAAGTTTAAGTGGGTTGTTTTTCTTAAGGATTAGAGACAAAGGAGCACAGTAAAAACAGTGTTAGAGTGGCAATTATTTTTTTTAGAGTGGCAATTATTGTTTGCATAGGCCCACCAAAATATGAGGGACATGGAAAGGAAAAGCCTTGGCCTAAATACAAGGAGATCCTACCCCTGAAGTTTCCTGGCATAAGACCAACTCTAGGATCCAGGCAAACTAGTTTGTCCAATCCAGATCATTGTCAGCTGCCAATAGACTTTTATTTTTCACACAGTCTCTGTTGTTTGTATCATGTTTCTGTATTAAAGATCCTGTAATCTGCATATCCTATATTGCAGTCAGAATGGTGCAGAGCGTCCTCTCATTTCACCTCAACTTAAAGGACAATGCAGAGAACCCTGTCCTGTAGAGCAGGTCGTTGTTGTTGTCAAGTCTTATAATTTTCTATAGATAATTTTTAAATACCTCTCTTAAACATGTCACATAATTTCACTATGTTCTTATTAACTGTTTCAATGATCTATTTATTGCTTTCAGTGACATGTTGAGGTCACTTAAAATTAATGTATTTTTGTTAATATATACCTGAGGTCTATTTATAAATATTTCATGTAATTAATTGTGCCCATATTTTCTGCATATATTTTGTATTATATGTTTGATGCATTACTGTGTGTTCTACTATAAAATTCATTGTAGTTTGATTACCCTTTTTCTTAGAAATTTAATTCTACTGGCTGGAGCTGTGGCACAGCAGTAGGGTGTTTGTCTTGCAATCAGCTAACCCAGGACAGACTGCGGATTGATGCCCCAGCGTTCCATATGGTCTCCCAAGTTAGGAGTGATTTCTGTGTGCATAGCCCAGGAGTAACTCCAGACTGTCACAGGGTGTGTCCCCCCACAAAAAAGAAAGAAATTTTATTCTACCAGATATGAAAGTAGCATTTATCTCTTTTCTCTGAATTATTGGTTTGGAACATCTTGTTCTAGCCTTTTTAAATTATGCTTTTATTTATGTTTAATGTGAAAGTTTTGTTCCTTTTGGGAGGGGGCACACCCGGTGACACTCAGGGGTTACTCCTGGCTATGCTCTTAGAAATCGCTTCTGGCTTGGGGGACCATATGGGATGCCAAGGGGATTAAACTGCAGTCAGTCATAGGTCAGTCCTGTGCAAGGCAAACACCCTACCTCTGCGTCACTGCTCTGGACCCTAATGTGAAATTTTTGTATGGAGAGAATTGATAGATCTTGCTTTTTAAATTTAATCTAGCACCACTATGTTTTTTTAAATTGAAAAAGTAAACAATCCATTAACAGGTTAGTTACTGATATATAGGACTTACTCTGCCATTGTATCTTTTCATTACTTTTTTTATATTTTCCTTTTTAAAAAATTTAATTGGGTGGTGACATCATTTTAACAGATATGTGGGAACACCTGAATAAAATAATGAAAATTAATGGAGATAATCACTAATTACTATTGTTATATAAGATGGATAGTATATCTAATGTTATAAAGTTTCTAATACTAACATAGAAGAAAAGTTTAAATATCTTTATTGCCTGGAGTATTGCTTAAAGCAATAATTGCAAAGATTGCTTAGAGCAAATACAGACAATATTAAATAAGAAAGCTAATAAACTACTCT
>PVKC010018154.1:0-19804 GCA_004027635.1 Crocidura indochinensis
CGTTAACACTGAGATGACTTGACAACAACAATGACCTGCTCTACAGGACAAGATCCTCTCTATTGCACCGGAAGTGTGAGGTGAAACGAGAGGATGCCCTGCACCATCCTGAGTACTATATGAGATATGCAGATTCCAGGATCTTTAGTACAGAAGCATGATACCAACAACAGAGACTATGTGAGGAATGGAGGTGTATCGCCACTACAGGCAACTTGGATTGGACAAACTATTTTGCCTGGAGCCCAGAGGTGGTCTTGTGCCGGGAATCCTCAGGGGTAGGTCTCATTGTATTTAGGCCAAGGTGTTTTTTTCCTTTCTCTTTTTTATTTCCAGGTCCCTCAAATTTTGGTAGACCTATGCAAACAAATGCCACTCTAACACCGTTTTTTACTCTATTCTCCTGACTAACCCTTAAGAAAAACAAACCACTGAAACTTTTGAGGTTAAATTAAACTAATATACTTGTGCATGGATATATAAAAATGTACTTTGCCTTTAATGTTTAAGGAGTAACCTAAGTCTTACGTCTTTAGATTATATTATGTGCTGCTAAAAATTAGTATGTACAACAATCTGGAGATTTGGGGGACAAAGTAATTGTACATGGGCTCTGTTTTGTTTTTCTTGTTCATTGCTGAAAGTTCAAGACTGAGATATCATCGATGGAGCTACTGAGAAGTCTGTTTATGCGTCATTGTCCTTCCACTGTAACTTTACCCTTTCCTCTTTCTTTGCATCTCTGTTCTCATAATTAAAAAAAGAAAGAAAGAAAAGTGGTAAGGGACAAAGATGGACACTATGTTCTAATCAAGGGATATGTGCAACAGGAAGAAATCAGACTATTAAACATATATATTCCCAATGAGAGACCAGTAAATTATCTAATACAGTTACTGACAAATCTGAAAGAAGAAATTAATTGATAACACAATAATCATGGGAGATCTCAACATGGCCCTATCAACACTTGATAGGTCAACCAGACTGAAACACAACAAAAACATGCTAGTCCTGAGAAGGATGTGGTTACCCTATGTAGTATAGTGTGCTGCATCTTACGTATAGAGGCACCTTTCCTAAAGAGCAACTGGCATCTACAGTTTTTTTAAATATATTGAACCGATGAAGAAGGATAAAGGAGAGAGGGAAAAAAGAATTAGAAGGAAGAAGAGAGGAAGAAAACAAAGAACAAAGAAATAAAGGAAGTATTGATTTGCCAAAACATGTTTTCTGAATGGGACCTGTAACAAGGTCTTTGATGCACCATTCACTGTTCCAGGAGTCTGAATGATCATGTACTTTGGGTTCTAATAGAAGACATAAACAAAAAAACTGGGTAAATTAGAGTATTTTATCGAAATATTGACACTATGGGCACTATATATGGTAACCATTATCATGAATGTCATGGTTTAAAATTAGGGTGTCCACCCTTTGTTTCCAAGCCCCCTGTGGACGAAGAAGCTGAAGGATAATTTTATACTTGGCAAAATAAATCATTAAAGCATATTGTTAGTAATCACTGCAGCAGGAGCCCAGGCTTCCCATTATATTCCTCACTTGGAACTGTGGATTAATACTTTATAATAAACCTTTGTGGTTAGAGGTTGATGAGAGACCTGTGCACTCAAAACTGCTGCTTCCATCGTTGCTGATTTCCTTAGGCTGTAATGAGTATTTGCTTCTTTGTGTTGCACCCCTTCCACTTCATTTGAACATTTCTTGTTAAATGCTGGCACTTATGATGATTAGGGTTCTTACCCTTTGAACCCTTGTATTACTGTATATCAATGTCATCTATGTTCTAAATACCTCAAAGAATTGCTATTATTCTGTATTTATCCTTCATCTGGTTTACATCTTTTAACATAATAACTATAACTATCTTGAGAAAAGTTCTTTCCAACCCTATTTTGCTGAGTGTGTTCATCAAGAATGGGTGTTGGGGGCCCGGGAGATAACATGGAGGTAAGGCGTTTGCCTTTCATGCAAAAGGTCATCGGTTCGAATTCCAGTGCCCCATATGGTCCCCCAGGCCTGCCAGGAGCAATTTCTGAGCATGGAGCCAGGAGTAACCCCTGAGCACTGCCGGGTGTGACCCAAAAACCAAAAAAAAAAAAAAAAAAAGAACGGGTGTTGGATTTTGTCAAATGCTTTCTCTGCATTGATTGTTATGACCAAATGGTTTTGTTTTGTGGTATATAATGTTGATTGATTTGCATGAGTTGAACCATCCTTGCTTTCCTCCCTGAGTGCAACCTATTTGATCATGGTGTATAATATTTTTGATGTATTGTTGGATTCAGTATGCTAAGATTTAGTTGTGGATTTTTGCATCCATGTTCATTAGTGAGATTGGTTTGTTGTTTCCTTTCTTCTTTGTATCATTGCCAGCTTTGGAAAGGAGTGTGATATTAGTCTCATATAAGGAATTAGGGAGGATTCCTGTCTTTTCAATGTTTTGAAAGAGCCTGAGGATCAATGATAGTAGATCTTCTCTGAATGTTTAGAATTAACCTGTAAAGCCAACTGGTCCTGAACTTTTATTCTTGGGGATTTCTTAATTACTGTCTCAATTTCTTTAGATATAATTGGCCTGTTCAGGCTCTCTATTGCCTCCTTATTAAATCTAATATAGGGAAATGATATTTTTCAGAAATCTGCCTATTTCTTCTGGGTTCTCTAAGTTAACTGAACACACTTGATCATAATAAGCCTTCATGATGTCCTGGACTTATGAAGATTCTGTTGTAGTCTCTCCCCTTCATTTGTGATCTGATTTCTTTGGGTGATTTCATTTTTATTCTTTGTGTGTCTTGTGAGTGGTTTATCTTGTTTATTCTTTTGAAAAACCAGTTCCTGGTCTCATTGATTCTTTGTATTGTTTTCTTTGTTTCTATGTTGTTTATTTCTGCTGCTTTTTTTATTATTATTTTTTGTCTTCTACTTGTTTATTGGTTTCTTTGCTGCTGGTTTTTCAAATTCTTATGGTGTCCTTCTCTAAGCTATTGATTTTGTCATTTTTCCATTTCCTAGGCCTGTATTGCTATGCTTCCCCCTAATTACTGCTTTTGCAGTGTCCCATAGATTTTAATAATGTTTCTTCATTATCATTCATCTCATGAAATCTTTTCATTTCTTCCTGGATTCCCTCTTTGACCTAGGTAGGTGTTGAGAAGCAAGTTGCTTAATCTCCATGTGCTAGATTTTCTCCATATCTTTCTAATATTTATTTTTGGATTTTGGGCCACACCTGATGACACTCACTGATAATGCATTCAGAAATCATCCCTGGCTTGGGGACTATATGGAATGCGGTGGAATTGAACCATGGTTTGTCCTGAGTTAGCGGCGTGCAAGGCAAACATCACATTACTGTGCCATTGCTCAGATCCCTCTCTACACCTTTTCTACAGTCAATCTTAAACTCTGTTGCATTGTGATCTAATAGAGTGCTTGGTATAATCCTTATATATGTGAATTTGTGCAAGTGTGATTTATATCTTAAGGCATGGTCTATCATAGAGAAAGTTGCATGTGCACTTGAGAAGAATGTGTATTCCATTTTCTGAGGATGGAGGGCCCTGTATAATTAAATTAGTCCTAATTCTTTTAATTTTTCAATTAGGGCTCTTATGTCTTTCCTAGTTTTCTACCTAGTGAATCTGCCTAGTGGTGATATTGGTGAGCTAAAGTGCCTACTATTATGATACTTCCTTCCATATGTTTCTCTAGGTTTGTGAGAAAATGCTTTTCATATTTTGCTGGCTCTACCTTTAGTGCATAAATGTTGATTAGAGTTAGTACTTCTTGGTCTAATGTTTCCTTGATCAATAAGTAGAGGCACTCTTTGTCTTTGAGCACTTTATTGATATTTAATTCAATTTAGTTGATATATGTCTGTCACAAATATTTTGTTTTCTATTGTTTTGAATAAGTTATTTGCATCATTTTATTCTACAACTGAGTCTATCCTGATCTTTTAGGTGTGTTTCCTACAGGTAGAAGATATCCAGTTTTTGTTTACTTATCCAACCTTTAGTCTGTGTCTTTTTTGTTTATTAATAATTTTTATTTTGACCAAAGTGGATTAAAATCATTCGTAGTAGTATTTTAAGAACATAGTGAAATTGAATCATGGCCATTCCCACCATCAATGTTGTCCTGCCTCCACCCCTTTTCCCAGCATTCATCCCATATTGCCCCTCCTTTGCTCCCTGGGCTCCTAGTATAAGTGGCCCCTTCTGTGTATAGCCTGTTGTATTGGGTATCGATTCTGTTGTAGTTGGCTTTGGATTTGGTGTTCAAGTCTGATCCTTTTTTATTTATACTCAATGTTCATATGACTGCTTGGTCTTGGTGCCTTCCATCATTTCCCCCTCGATTTGTGAGGCAGAAAAAGATGGTTCAAGTTATGTGATTCTGTATGAAAGTAAGAAAAAAAAGAAAAAGAAAAGGGAAGGGAGAGAAATGTTCAAACAAGCAAAATCAGGAGGGGTCCCTCTACAGTCATTTAATGGTGGAGTTTGGTCCATTGACAATTAAGGAGTTTTTTGACAGAGAGGGTGCTATTATATTGTGTATTATTGTTGCAATTAGCACAAATATTGTGAGTTTTTTTCATCTGACAATGTTTTCAGTCCTCCCTCTTATGAGTGTTTTGATGGATAGTGGAGTCTAGGTTGGAAGTTTCTTTCATTCAGTAGTTTAACTATGCTTTTCAACTCTCTTCTTAACTGAATTGGTTCAAATGGATATCTAGTTTGATTCTATGTTCATTCCTTTATATTTTGTTTTTTCGACATTATTACTCTAAAGAATTCATCTTTCTCTTTAATTTTTGACATTTGGATTGCTATTATGCCTTGTTTTTGATCTATTAGGATCTATTTTATTTGAAACTATTTTTCGCTTTGATTTGTACAGGTGCTTCTTTCTAGAGGTTGGGATAATTCTCTGCTATTATTTCCCACACTACTTGTTTTTTTACCTTCCCTTTTTCCTCTTTTTCTGGTATTCCTATAATTCATAGATTATTTTATTTGTCTTTTTCATTAAGTACCTTACAATTTCTTACAAAGTTTGCCTCTAGTGTCTTCTTTGATTTCTTTTTTTGCTGCTGGCTTGCTTTGTGTCTTCAATTTTATCCATGTTTCTTCATGTGTGTAATTCTGCCTCTGTGGCTTGATAGCATTTTTAGTTCCCTTAATTCCATTTTTATGGACTCTCCCTCATCTTATGATAGAGCTATTCTTCCTCAGTTTGATGAATGCTCATCTATGGATTTTTTAATTTTATTGTTTAATGATTCTTAGAATTCCATTGCTAAAACATTAAATGCTGGTTTTATGTCCCCATATTTGAAGTTTGTCCTTTTTTGTTGGACTCAAAAATACATTAGTATTTCTTTTCATGTTTCCAGCTGTTGTTTTTCCCCTTAGTTTTCCCATTGTTCTTTGCGTAGGGTGGGTTGGGGTACTAGAACTTCAGGGTGAATTTGATTGTGCAGGAGGTGGTTGGAAGTAGATCTCTTTTATTTTTTAGTTATTCTATTTACATGAGTTTATCCAAGTATGGTAGAGATGTTGCAATCTAGTTTGTTAAGTTTTTCTTTTGATTTTTGGTCTATATATTTTCTTTATATATATTATATTTAAAAACCTTGATTACATACATGATTGTGTTTGGGTTTCAGTCATGTAAAGAACACCACCCATCACGAGTGTAACATTCCCATCATCAATGTCCCAAATCTCCCTCCTCCCCAACCAACCCCTACCTGCATTCTAGCAGGCTTTTCATTTCCCTCATATATTCTCATTATTAGGACAGTTTAGAATGTAGCTATCTCTCTAACTAAACTCATCACTCTTTGTGGTGAGCTTCTTGAGGTGAACTGGAAATTCCAGTTCTTTTTTCTTTTGTGTCTGAAAATTATTACTGCAAGAATCTTTCATTTTTCTTAAAATCCATAGATGAGTGAGACCATTCTGTGCTTTTTCTCTCTCTGACTTATTACACTCAGCATAATAGACTCCTTGTACATCCATGTGTAGGAAAATTTCATGACTTCATCTCTCCTGAAAGCTGCATAATATTCCATTGGGTATATGTACCACCGTTTCTTTAGCCAATCATCTCTTGAAGGGCATCTTGGTTGTTTCCAGTGTAAATAGTGCAGCATTGAATATAGGTGTAAGGAAGGGTTTTTTGTATTTATTTTTGTGTTCCTAGGTTATATTCTTAGGAGTGGTATAGCTGGATCATATGGGAGCTCAACTTCCAGTTTTTGGAGGAATCTCCACATCACTTTCCATAAAGATTGAATTAGATGGCAATCCCACCAGCATTGGATAAGAGTTTCTTTCTCTCTACATCCACGCCAAAACTGTTTGTTCTCATTCTTTGTGATGTGTGCCATTCTCTGTGGTGTGAGGTGGTACCATATAGTTGTTTCAATTAGCATCTCCCTGATGATTAGTGATGTGGAGCATTGTTACATTGTCTTTTGGCCATTTGTATTTCTTCTTTGTCAAAGTGTCTCTCCATTTCTTCTCCATTTTTTGATGGGATTAGATGTTTTTTTCTTGTAAAGTTCTGTCAGTGCCTTGTATATTTTGGAGATTAACCCCTTATCTGATGGGTATTGGGTGATTAGTTTCTCCCACTCTGTGGGTGGCTCTTGTGTCCTGGGCGCTCTTTCCTTTGAGGTGCAGAAGCTTCTCAGCTTAATATATTCCCATCTGTTAATCTCTGTTTCACTGCTTGGAGAGTGTAGTTTCCTCCTTGAATATGCCTGTAGTC
Organism: Crocidura indochinensis; assembly: GCA_004027635.1. NCBI lineage: Eukaryota > Metazoa > Chordata > Mammalia > Eulipotyphla > Soricidae > Crocidura > Crocidura indochinensis. The sequence goes on from PVKC010018154.1 coordinate 6,808, forward strand.
TCAATGTCGTGGGGTATTTTGCCTAGGAGTTTTTCTATATATCTTATGGTTTCGGTCTGATATCAAGGTCTTTATCCATTTGGATTTTACCTTCGTACATGATGTTAACTGGGGGTCTAAGTTCAATTTTTTGCTAGTGGCTAGCCTGCTGTGCCAAGAACACTTGTTGAAAAGGCTTTCTTTGCTCCATTTAGGATTTCTTGCTCCTTCATCAACTATTAGGTGATTGTATGTCTGGGAATATTTTCTGAGTATTCAAGCCTATTCCACTGATCTGAGGTCCTGTTCTTATTCCAATATTCTGCTGTTTTGAAAACTATTGCTTTATAGTAAAGTTTAAAGTTGGGGAAAGTAATTCCTTCCATATTCCTTTTTCCAATGTTTGCTTTAGCTTTTCTAGGGTGTTTCTTGTTCCAAATGAATTTCAAAAGTGTCTGGTCCACTTTTTGAAGAATGTCATCGGTATCTTTAGAGGGATTGCAATCCATAAGCAGGGTATGTGTTTCTATTTCCATGTGTCCTCTCTTATTTCTTGGAGCAGAGTTTTATAGTTTTATTCGTATAGGCCCTTCACATTTTTAGTCAAGTTTATTCCAAGATATTTGGGCTTGTGTGGCACTACTGTGAATGGAATTGTTTTCTTAATGTCCATTTCTTCCTTATTACTATTGGTGTATAGAAAGGCCATTGATATTTGTCCATTAATTTTGTAGCCTGCCTATTGTTTCTAGAAGCTTTTTGATAGTCTTTACGGTTTTATATTTAGGGTATCATGTGATCTGCAAACAGCGAGAGCTTGACTTCTTCCTTTCCTATGTGGAATCCTTGATATCTTTTTGTTGCCGAATCACTATAGCGAGTACTTCCAGTGCTATGTTGAATAAGAGTTGTGAGAGAGGACAGCCTTGTCTTGTGCCAGAATTTAGAGGGAAGGCTTTATTTTTTCTCCATTGAGGATAATATTTGCCTCTGGCTTGTGGTAGATGGCCTTAACTATATTGAGAAAGGTTATTTGCATTCCCATCTTGCTGAGAGTTTTGATCAAGAATGGGTGTTGGACCTTATCAAATGCTTTCTCTGCATTCATTGATATGATCATGTGATTTTTATTTTTCTTCTTGTTGTTGTGTATTATGTTGATAGATTTGCTGATGTTAAACCATCCTTGCATTCCTGGGATGAAACCTACTTGATCGTAGTGGATAATCTTCTTAATGAGGCATTGAGTCCTATTTGCCATGATTTTGTTAGGATCTCTGCATCTGCATTCATCAGCAATATTATTCTGTAATTTTTTTTTTCATAGCATCCCTATCTGGTTTAGGTGTCAAGGTGATATTGGCTTCATAAAAGGTATTTGGAAATGTTTCCTTTTTTTCAATTTCATGAAAGAGTCTTGCCATTATTGATAGTAGTTCCTCCTGGAAACTTTGAAAGAATTCATTAGTGAATCCATCTGGGCTGGGCTTTTGTTTTGGGGCAGACATTTTATTACCATTTTAATTTCATCAATAGTGATGGGTGTTTTTATATATGCTACATTCTCTTCCTTCAACTGTGGAAGATTATAAGAGTCCCAGAATTTATCCATTTCTTCCAGATTCTCATTTTTAGTGGTATAGAGTTTCTCAAAGTAGTTTCTGATTACCCTTTGAATCTCTGCCATATCAGTAGTGATGTCTCCTTTTTTATTCCTAATATGATTTATCAAGCTTCTATTTCCCTTTCCTTGTTAGTTTTGCCAGTGTTCTATCAATCTTTTTTATTTTTTCAAAGAACCAGCTTCTGCTTTTGTTGATCTTTTGGATTGTTTTTTGTGTTTCCACTTTGTTGATTTCTGCTCTCAGCTTTATTATTTCCTCTGTATGTCTATTTTTGGGTCCTTATGTTGAGCACTTTCTAGTTCTATGACTTGCGTCATTAACTACTCAGGTAAGCTCCTTCTTCTTTCCTGATGTGCGCTTGCAAAGCTATAAATTTTCCTCTCAGTACTGCTTTTGTTGTGTCCCATAAGTTCTGATAGTTTGTGTCTTTATTATCATTTGTTTCCAGGAACCTTTTAATTTCCACTTTGATTTCATCTCGGACCCACTAGCTATTCAGTATGAGACTGTTTAACTTACAGGTGTTAACTTTTTTCTTCTGTGTCCCTTTGGAATTCAAAAATAATCTCAGAGCCCTGTGGTCAGTGAAGTTAGCCTGAAAAATGTGTATCCTCTTCATATTATGGAGGTATGTTGTATATGCCAGCATGTGGTCTATCCTGGAGAAGGTCCCATGTACATTGGAGAAGAATGTGCATCCAGGTTTCTGGGGACGGATTGTCCTATATATATCCACTAGGTCTCTTTCTTCCATTTTTCTCATCGGGTCTAGTATATTCTTGTTAGGTTTCAGTCTGGTTGACCTATCCTGTGTTGACAATGCTGTGTTGAGCCCCCCCAAAGTTATTGTGTTATTATTGATATTATTTTTCAGATTTGTCAACAATTGTATTAAATATTTTGCTGGTCCCTCATTCGATGCATATATGTTTAGGAGAGTGATTTCTTTCTGCTCTATATACCTCTTGATTAATATAAAATGTCCATCTTTGTCCCTTACAACCTTCCTGAGTATAAAAATTGCATTATCTCATATTAGTATGGCCACTCCAGCTTTTTTATGGGTGTTGTTTGCTTAGATAATTTTCCTCCATCCTTTTATTTTGAGTCTATGTTTGTTCTGACTATTCAGGTGCGTTTCTTGGAGGCAGCAGAAGGTTGGATTGAGATTTTTTGATACATTTAGCCACTCTGTGTCTCTTAACTGGTGCATTTAGTAAATTAACATTGAGAGAAAGAATTGTACTGGGATTTAATGCCATCTTTATATCGAAATTTGGTGTATCTTTTGGTTAGCCTTGTGTTAAATTTGGTATTTTAGTTTTTCTCTTAAGACTGGTTTTGAGTCTAAAGTTTCTGAGCTGTTTTTTGTCTGTGAAATCATTTATTCTTCCATCAAACCTGAAAGTGAGTTTTGCTAGGTACAGTATTCTAGGTGAAGCATTCATTTCATTGAGTTTTCACTGAAGGCCACTGCTTTCTGGACTTCAGTGTTTTGGTGAGAGGCCTGCTATAAATCTCAAGGATGCTACCTTGAATGTAATTTCCCTTTTTGATCTTGCTGTTTTCAGAATTCTGTCTGTATCTGTGTGATTCGTCATTGTTACTAGGATGTTTCATGGGGTATTTTTTCTGGGATGTCTTTTGGTTGGTACTCTTTGAACTTGCATAATTTGATCACATATATTTTTTAGCTCTGGAATTTTCTTTTTAATGATGTTCTTGACCATTGATTCTTCCTGAAAATTTTCTTCCTGGGTCTCTGGGCCTTCAATGATTCTTAAGTTGTTTCTGTTGAGCTTATCATAGAGTTCTATTTTCATCTGTTCCCATTCTTTGACTAATATTTCCATTGTATTTTTATTTGCTTTAAGTTTTTTTCCCAATCTCTCCCACTGTATGGAGTTGTTATTTATCTCATCTTCCACAGCACCAATTTTATTCTCAGCTTCTGATACCCTGTCCCAGAGTTTATCCATTTTGTTATTCATTTCTTTTATTGAGATTTTCAGGCCTGCTAGTTGACATGTTATTTCAGTTTGGAGTTTTGTGATTTCTGTCTTTATATTTTCTTGGTTCTTATTAGTTTTTTGTTCAACTTGATTCATGTTTTCTTTGAGTTCTTTGAGTATCTTCCATATTGCTTGTCTAAAGTCCTTATATCAGAGATTGATTAGTTGGTTGGTCATTTTCTGGTCATCAGAATTGTCATTTTTATTCTCTATGTCTGATGCTGGCCTGCTTTGTTTCCCCATTGTCACACTTGTACTGTGGGTTTTTCTATGTGTTGTGGTGGTATTCATTGCCTAAATGATGTACCCGGCTACACTCCTCCGGCTTCACCCTTTTTGGAAGAGTCAACTTGCCTCCAAGGGAGGGGAGTCCTTTGTGGATGAAGCCTCACACAGGATAAAATCTTAGGCCTGAGCACGCAGTAGAGAAGACAGTCTGGAGAGAAGTGCTGGGCTTCAGTAATCCAGCACCTTTCTTAGTGTGAGTTTTTTCTTCTTGTTGTTATGGTGTTCTTTTCTTTGAAAGAGCACATGAACCTCCCAAGAGGTTCACACGACAGGACAGGAAACAGGCACACACAGGGACATTCACAATTTTTCACAGTCAGGCACCACTGAGTGGGTGTAATTTCATAGATTTTCCCAGCCTGAAGTCACAAAACAGGAAACCTGACTTCTGCAAAGTACTGCTTATAGCCGGTTTTCACATTCTGAAGAAGTTTCTTGGTGTTCCCGCTCTAGAATGAGCCTCTGGGAGAGCAAGTTTTCTGGCGCCTCTTTTCCGTCGACTTCCAAGAGGTTCTTGTGACAGGACAGGAGACAAACACACACAGGCAGCACTCACAATTTTTCACAGTTAGGCCTCACTGGGTAGGAGTAGTTTCATCTCTATATATTTCCTAAGAAAGATAGAAGTTGAGTCTGGTCTGCTAGAACTGTCTGGTATAGACTGAAATGTCAGCGGGGTTTGTAGAGCAGTGATTATGGCCATAGAGTATACATACAGATCTCCCTATTCTCTCCTGATTGGAAGAAGAATAGAATATTGAGAGGAAGGCAACTGAGTCCACAAAATTGGCTGGCAGTGGCTTGTGTGTGTGAAGGGGTCTACATTGGTGTAACTCCAGCTCATTTTACCAGTGTTGGTGGTAGCAGAACCGAGTTTCTGCTTTGGTTGAGGTGCATTGCTGGTGTGGAAGGGGCCATTTGCTTACCTTCCTAGTTTAAACTTAACCCTTAAATCCCCTGCTTCCCTACCCTGTTAAAAAGAGTCCACATCAATAAGGTGATGCTGGCCTGTGTAGGAGTTGCTCCCAGCAATGGAAACAAGTTTCTTCCCAGAGTGGCTGAGGCATGGTGCTGGTGGGGGATGGGCCCTATGTGCTTAGTACAAACTATTCTTTGATTGGAGAGGTAGTAAAGCATCTGCCTTGCAAGTGCTAGCCTAGGATGGAACCTGGTTTGATTCCCCAGAATCCCATATGGGCCCTCCCAAGCCAGGAGTGATTTCTGAGCTCATAGCCAGGAGTAACCACTGAAATACGAACAGTTGTGACCCAAAAATTTTAAAAAGTTGCAAAAAAAAAAACCAAAAAACCCCAGAAAATCTTAAGGCTCTGTCTTGGTCCAGTCAAAGCCAATGGAAAATATAAAGGTTGTCATGTTCAGGGACAGCCTGTCATATCTACCTAATAATAGGCCTCAGGTCCGTCTATTTTAATTTAACTTCTGAGATTTCTTGTAAATTTGGTTGCACAGTGAAAGAACCCAAGGCTCCAGATAGCTTTGATTATTTGATTATAGATCATATACTCCATTTGCTTTCTTTGCATATTTGTATTTAGATAGTTCCAAAGAATTTGTTTTGATCAGTGAAACATTAGTTATATATGCAATTTACAGGCTGGGATGTTAAAAACATCCTTATAAGTTTTGAAAGTGTCCCCTAGTCTAATAATCCAAATAGGCTGCCCTCTCAGGAAAAGGTAGCTTCCAGGGAATAGCTACAGAATTATGATAGATGGAGGAGTAACACCAAGAACCGTTCCTCATCAAACTGTACAAAAAATTATTCTTGCAACAAACAGTAGAAATTATTCTTGAAAATTCCATTTTTGAAACTTCTATTTTTATTATGATGCTTGTCCTGAGAAGACAATTTTTAGAAGACAATTAATCAATTTTTAGAAAGTACGATAACCAGCAACATTGCCAATATTTGAGTGGCAGATAGATTCTTAAAAGGTGCCAAGTAAATGATCATCTTTAAAGATATAGTGACTGTCCCTGGAAAGCCAGAATATTTGTTTTTCTTAAAAAATTATGTTAGGGAAAACATTTTTATCCACTTTTTTTTTGTTTTAGAGGAGAGCATATTTCCAAACCAAATGGAAGAAATTCCTTTGAGGTCCTCTGTCTTTATCTTCTTCTTCCCCAAGAAAGAAAGAGAGATTGTTGATTAACAAGGCTTGGAAAAAACTGAAAATCATTTCTAAGTATAATATAATAACAAGGTAAGTAATGTTTAGTACTTGCAAAAACGTATCTATTCCAAGACATGATAAGATACTAGTGGGGATAATGCCAATCTTGTTTGTTCCCTGCATACCTATGATCTCATTAGCAATGGCATTTTTTTGGTCCTAGAACACAGACCCAGAAGTAAATATGGATCTGACTGGAGTACTTACGAATGAAGCAGGGGCACTGACCATCAGACCTTTTAAATGGATCTAAAAGAAATTTTCCTTTCTCTTGTTATAAAGTGATGATTGAAGATGGTACTCTGCAATAAATGATGAAATTTGTTACAACCTAAACATATTGGTTTTCTAATATCAAATTTACATTTAAGTACTTTCCTGAATTAGAAACTGAAATAGATTACAAAAGTAATCATTTGTCATTTGGTGAGGAATTGTTAGATTTTCCTAAAGGGAAGTACTCAAAGCCCTTCTTTATCATTAACCTTCTTTTCCAAGAGGTAGAGACATCAGAAGTGGTACTCGAAAAGACTAGAGAATAATCAATTCCATTTGATCCTTCTAAACAGATAGCAATAAATAACTTCCCTCTGTATTTATCTGGTAGTTAAATTTTAAATCATTTCTTTATTTATGCCTTCCTATTGTTTGCTGCTGATAGATACAAGTGCTAAAGAATTTAAATGACAATTTTAAATATGGATACTTATTAAATAACTCTAAAATACCGAACTCCATTATTTCTATTAATTTGTAGGCATTTATATATGTTGTGATGTCTAAAAATGAAGTTTACTTTCTCTTTCCCAATTTTTTCTCTAAACTGAAGAGAGTGGGTAAATAGAAATTTGATATATATGGCGATTTTATCTTTCTGTGTAAAATAAAATGTGGAATTGAGAATTCAATAATGGAAATCAGAAAATGTCTAATATTACATCTAACGTGCATCTATATAGATACTGAATAGAAACTGAACAATTATATTGCTGGGGAGATCTCCCTGTGATTAAAGTAGTCATAGAAAAACCACTAATTGTATACTAAGAAGAGCTAAAAGTAAGTTCATAATACAAAACAAAACAACAAGAACATTTATATTTTTCAAAATAAGGCAAGTATTTAGAACTTATTAATAATTAGATTAAAATATACTAATAAATAAATAAGAGTGGATTTAATTCACAGGTAAAAGGCAGAAGTTTTTAGATTGGATCAAAAAGCAATTGTCAAATTTATTCTGCCTACAAGAGAAACAGTTTAAGTAATTTGACCAAGATTGATTAAAATTAAGAGGATGTATGGGAAAGAAACACTGTGGAAGCACTAAGCTTAAAAAAAATGGAGTATATGGCATTCGAACCAGCAATGAATGAGAGTACTTTTCTCCCCCATCCACAACAGCAGTCATCGTTCTTGTTCCTTATGTATGTGCCAGTCTCTGTTTCATGAGGTGATAATTTTCATTTTATTTATTTGTATCTTCCTGATTATTAGTGATGTGGAACATTTTTTCATATGCCTCTACACCATCTGAATTTTTTCTTTCAGAAAATATCTGTTCATTTCTCCTCAATTTTTTTGATGGGGTTATATGTTTTGTTGTTTTTGTTAAGTTCTGTCAATACTTAGTATATTTTATATATTATCCCTTTATCTGAAGGTATTTGTTAATAGTTTGTCTTATTTCTTGGGTGACTTCTTTACCCTTGTCATATTTTTTGAGGTACAGAAGCTTCTCCATTTTGTGTGGTCCCATTTGTTTATCTCTACATCGACTTGTTTGAGCAGTGGTGTTTTCTTCTTGAAGATGCCTTTAATCTTAATGCCATAGTGTGTTTGTCTATGTTTTCTTTTCTATATACATAGTTTTATCTTTGATACCAACCTTTTGGATAAAAATAAGGTTATTCTTCAAAAAACTGGAAATTGAGCTCCCATATACTCCAGCAATACCAATACTCAGGATATATCCTAGATCATAAATACACAAAAAATAATGCCTTTAGTACTCCTATGTTTATTGCAACATTATTTACTATAACTAGAATATGGAAACAACCCAGATGATCAACAACAGGTGAGTGACTAATGAAACTGGAATATTTATACAATAGAATATTATGTAGCTGTTAGGAAAAATGAAGCCATAAAAATTGCCTATGGATATAGAGATTATTATGCTGAGTGAAATAAATCAGAGATAATGAGATAAACAGAATAGTCTCACTCATCTGTGGGACTGAAGAAAACTAAAAGATAGTATAGAAATAATAAAAAATAAATAAAAGATAGTATAGAAATATTACCCAGATATAATAGAACTGAGATCTGGAAGGTCCAGTCCATGATATGAAGCTTACTACAAGGAGTGGTAAGTGTAGTTAGAGAAGTAACTAACTACACTAAAAACTATCATGACAATGAAAGAAGAGTAATGCAATGCCTGAGGCAGGGTATGGGGAGGAGAGAAAAGAGAACAATGATGGTATGAAAGTTGCAGTGTACAAGGGGTATGCATTTTCTGACTGAAACTCAATTATGAACATGTTAGTAAAATTATGCTTAGTGTTTAAAATAATAGAAATTTGCCGTAATTATTTTAAAACCACTGTAAAATGGTTTTGAAACAGAATGCTTCAAATGGTGAAGGAAGGCATTTAAGAGCTAGTCCAGAGATTAAAGCTCTTGTCTTACACGTGGTTGACCCCAGTTCCATAGTGCCCAGTTCAGGATAATTCCCTGAACTGCATCCTTGGAATCATCTGCTGCTTGGCAGAGTAATACAGAAGAAACCACAGGGTCTCATGAGCACTAGTTGGGAAATACCTCCATTTCCCCAAAAAGACAAAGAGGAGTTCTATTTTTTCAAAAATAACACTACACCATCAAGAGCAATCAAAATATGTTTTCAAAATATGTTTTCGCGGTACACTGATTGATAATACAAATATACTATTTAGTATATTTGTTCTTTATGCTCATTTTTTATCACAGGATTTCTAATTATTGAAATTTACTGTGATGAAAGTACTAAAAGTTTCTTTTATGATATGTTATTCTCTGTTAGAAGACCTTTGTCTCTAACCTAAGGATGTGATTTGGCTGCAGGGAAAGAAGCAACATGGTAAGAGGATGAAATTTAGTGAACAGAGGTTCACAGCTTATTTGAGCTCAGTTTATAAGGCTCCAGTTTGGTCTAAATGCCTTAGGTAAGTGCTCCTTAAATTTAGGGGAAACAATTCTAAATCAGCTTTTTATACTGTATATCCTTCAGTTGCTAATCTATGTAAATTATATGATTATTCTTGTTCCAAAATTTGAAATATATAAATTTGGCTAAACTAATTATATATCAAAATTCAATTTTTTGTTTGTTTATTTGTTTTTGTTTGTTTTTTTGTTTGTTTTTGGGTCTCACCCGGCAGTGCTCAGGGATTACTCCTGGCTCTATGCTCAGAAATTGCTCCTGGCAGGCACGGGGGACCATATGGGGCACCAAGATTCGAACCGATGACCTTTTTGCATGAAAGGCAAACTCCTTACCTCCATGCTATCTCCCGGGCCCCCAAAATTCAATTTTTAAAAGGGGTTCAATTTTCTTTCCAGTTAAGCTCTACTGTGATTTATATCATAATATATTAACCCTCACCAGTAAGTATTGAGTGGATAATTTCTCCCATTCTGAGGGAGGTTGTTGAATCTTTGCCATTGTTTCCTTTGTTATGCAAAGGCTTCCTAAATTAACATAGTTCCATTATTTAATCTTTCCTTCCATTTGCTTGATCAATGGTGCTTTATCCTTGAAGATTTCTTTAGTTTGAATGTCATGGAGAGTTTTTTCTATGTTCTTCTCTAGTACCTTATTGTTTATAAATATGATCAAAGTTTTAAATCCATTTTTACTTGATCTTTGTGTATGGTTTAAAAGAAGTAAAATGCCATTTTCTTGCATGTAGTTAGTTCACCAGTTTCTAATCACCACTTGCAGAAGTAGCTTTCCTTGCTCCACATCACATATTTTACACCCTTATGGAAAATACAAGTTGGCAATTAGGTAGAATTCTGTCTCAGGATATTCAGTTCTATTTCTCTGCTCTGTGACTCTGTCTTTATTCCAATGTGATGTCATTTTAATTACTTATGCTCTCTAGTAAAGTTTGAAGTTGGAGAATATGATATCATTATGTGATTTTTCCTCAGTTTTGCTTCAGCTAATTGTGGAGGTTTATTTTTCCATATGAATTTCAGAAATATTTGATCTATTTCTTTGAAAAACTTCATTGTTATTTTTATATTACTGTATTGAATATGTTCACTCTTATGAGAGTGTTGCTATTTTAGTGATGTTAATTCTATCAATCCATGACCAGAAGATGTTTCCATTTCCTGCTGCCCATGTTTATTTCTTGAAGTAATAGTTTTTTTTTCTGTATAAGCCTTTCATATCTTTTGTTAAATTGTACCTAAAGTATTAGAATTTTAGGTTCAACAGTGAAAGGTTTTTATTTAAAATAATTTCTTCCTATATTTATTTATATGTAGCACAACTATGGAATTTTACAAATCAGTTTTGTAGCCTCTTACATTTTTGTAGAAATCTATTAGTTTTAGAAATTTCTTGTAATCTACAATTATCTAAATATAATATAGCATCATCTGCAAATAGTAAGAACTTAATTTTCCCCTTCCTATCTGGATGCCTTTGATTTCTTTTTTTTTCCTTTTTTCTTTTACTAATTGCTATGCAAATTACATATAGGAAAATATTGAATAGATGTGGTAAGAGTGGGAAACATTAGCTTCTTCCTTCCCCTAAAGGAAAGGCTTTTAGTTTTCCCCCATTGAATAAAAGGTTTTCTGTGGACTTATATGGGCACTGGAACTTGCCCAATTCTTTCTGTGCACCTACTAATATAATCATATCGTTCTTTTCTCTTATTTTCATATGATGTATTATGTTGATTGAATTGTGTATGTCAAATATTTCTTATATGCATGCCTGTGTTATATTGGGTCATTTTTATTGATTTGGTGTGTTGTTGAATTCATTTGCTAATATTTTCTTAAGAATCTTTGCATCTGTACTCATCCTGATATTGATCTATAAATATCTTCGTTTGTGGTGTTTCTGTTATCAGGCTGATGTTAGCTTCTTAGAAATGATTTTGAAGTGTTTCTAATTCCTAAGTTTCCTGGAAGATCCTGAGAGAAATTGTAGTAAGTTCCTCCTTACAGATTTAAAAAAAATTACCTGCAAATACATCTGTGCCTGCATTTTTTTTTTTATTTTGAGGGGAGGAGATGAGGGGTTAGATTGACTACCATTTCAGTTTTCCCAATAGTGATTTGTCTGTTCAGATATTCCAGATAAACTTTCCTCTGAGTTTGGGTATTGTAGGAGTTTACGAATTTATCCACTTTTATAGGTTTTCTCATTTTATTACATAATGTTTGCCAAGGTAATCTCTAGTGATATTATACATTTGTGTAGTATATGTTTTGATATTACCCATTTTATTTCTAATTTATTTAAATAGGCTTCTCTCTTCATTTTGGGGGCTGGGGTATACTCGGTGACACCCAGGGGTTACTCTTGCCTAAGCACTCAGAAGTCACTCCTGGCTTGGGGAACGAAATGGCATGCCAGGGATTGAACCGCGGTCCAACCTAGGTCAGCTCATGCAAGGCAAATGCTTTACCACTTGCACCATTGCTCCAGTACAATTTTTCTTTATTTTTGAGTCTTCCAGTGATTCTTTGATCTTGTTTATATTTTCCAAGAACCATTTATTGATATGTTAGATTGTTTTAGGAGGAATCCAGTCTACTCATTTCTACCTAAATTTTCTTCTTCTGCCTGATTTTTTTCCTTTTGTTGGTCATTATCCAATTTCTTATACCGTGTACTTCTACACTACCTTGAATGATGCTTGTCTAGCTATAAACTTTCTTCAAAACTTCTATTGTGTATTCTACAGGTTCTTCTAGCTCATGACCTCATTCTCATTTTTATTTTCAAAAGTTCCATTTTTTCATAATTTTTATTTTCTCTCTTACCCACTGTTTGTTCAATAATGAGCTATTTTCAATTCTTTGCATTATTTCTTCATTTATGCCTGTTAGAAATCTTCATCTTTAGTCTGATAAAAGTAGAATGATTTCTGTCCTCTTCACTTTGAGGAAGTACATTTTCTGCCCAGTGTTAGTTCTATTTTTATAAAAATGTTTCTTTAGATTGGGGGTGGGTTGGTGATTGTGGTGGGAAGAAAGTCATATATACACACCCTTTTATGTACACTAAGAAATCTTACAATTCTTTTTCATCAAGCATTTCCTTACTGAGCCTTAGTCTAATTGTTCTATGGAAATGTGACAACAGTGTTGAAATTTACTACTATTGTGTTGTTATCAATATCTTCCTTTAAGTATTAGCAATTGTTTTAATTATATTCTTGTCATTGTTTTGACCCTATATGTTTAGGAGTGAGAATTCTTTCTGGTGGAGGAAAATATATATCTTGCTGATTAAGGAACAACCTCAACTGTCTCATAAGTTTTTTGAGTGTTTTCTCCCTGTCATTTTTTATTTTTTTGGTTTTTGGGTCACACCCGGCAGTTCTCAGGGGTTACTCCTGGCTCCATGCTCAGAAATTGCTCCTGGCAGGCACAGAGGACCATATGGGGCACCGGAATTCGAACCAATGCTCTTTTGCATGAAAGCCAAACGCCTTACCTCCATACAGGCCCCTCACCCTGCCATTTTGAAAGGGGTGTTTGGTTGAAAATTTTTCTTCCAACCATTGAATTTTCAGTTTGTTTTTGTTCTAAATGTTCAGTTGTGTTTCCCAATGGTAGCAGAATATTGGGTTCTTAATAATGTATTAAGATATATTCT
>PVKC010018155.1:0-19803 GCA_004027635.1 Crocidura indochinensis
GTGCTCCTACGGCCTAAGGTATTTATGGCCTTGTTCCTTCAAACCTTGTGCTGGGGACTCAGTGAGGGACTTGCCTGCAATCTCTTCTTGTACATTTGCCCAGGGAATCTCCAAATCTATCCAGAACATTCCTCAAGATGCCCTGACTAGTCTCAATGATGACTGACACTAATAGTTGTGTCCGGATTGAAGCCACCTGTCTTTATGTCCCACCCACTGACTATTCTTCATTGTCCTTCGTTGAGGGCTGACCCCACGCAGCACCCACACAGGGGTTCGGGAGAGACCTGACCCCTTACTCATGTTCTTCATTCATTCAATCCATACACAGCTCTATAGATTCTCTCTCTGGCTTCTTCTTTATGTCCTCCATCCTGGGCAGCTCTTTCACTGACATAGAACAGGGCTCCCCAGGCCTGTTACCTGCTCTGACTTAGTTCATGACTCATCTCAACAGGGTCAACCATGCATTTGACTACTGGGGCTTGAAAAATTTTCTCTCCTCTTCCCCTCTCTCTGACCCTTCCTAGGTATTTAAACGGGCAAGGTCCAAAGTGCCTTCTGGATAGGATCCCACTGAAACCTTTCTAACACCCCTATGGATTCTGCCACTGCCTCCTTTAGAATAATAAGGGACCAAGCTTGATTTCATTCACTTGACAATAATGTGCCCACATCAACTGCTCTCAGTTGACCCCATTGTCTGTTTCTCAGGCTGAATTCTGGCCCACCATTTCTCCTTGTTAAGGTGCGTCTTGGAGAGGTGCTCTCCCTCCAAGACAGATGGTCTCCGTATCCTGCCCTAAGAACTTCCTAGACTCAACCCATTCACATCCTCCTTGTGCCTCAAGAAAATGCTGACAGGAGGAGATGAGGACAGTGACCCACTTTGCTCTTCCCAGTAACTGCAGCCACACTTGGAGTAATAGCCTCTCTTCTCAAAGACTTCCTTCAGGTGACTTCAGACATGCAAGCTAAGCCAATGAGAACAACTCTGTAGAGAAATAGACATTAAGGGGGATCAAAACTGTCATGTTGGCACTCAAAACTAACATAGTGTTTGATGGCAATCCTGTGTTAATGAGATCACATGAGCCAAGGAATCAAGTCCTGAGCTTCCAAGAACTCAAGAAATTCCTTAGTCAAGAACACTTCCTGAGGTTTATATCAGAGGTCAAGGCTTATCCAAATAAGAGATGACAGGAACATGTTAGAAAAAGACCAGACTCAATGATTGAGACATGAAAGAAAAATATTTTCGTGAGCTGCTGGGCTGTTTCCAGTTTGGTGGTACCAGGCCTGGTGGATATGCTCCTTTGATGGGTCTGGATCGCTTTGCAAATATCCAAACTTTATGATACAAAATCTGATCAGTTGTCTTCATTGACTGACATTCTACCCAAGTATTCTATTCGAAATAAATCTAGAAAAATTCACACAACTACTTCAGCCTAGATGGATACAGAAATACCCAGAATTGTCCACTTTCTTAACTTTTACCTTTCTTGTCTCTCTAGATGGGTTTTGTCTGCAAACTGTCATGATACCCTGCAAAACTGCATTGCTCTTATTTTATAAACAACACACATTCATTGGGGAATATTAACAAATACCATAACAAAGAAAAATTGCCCATAATTATACCACCCACTGGAAGCTCCTATAATTATTTTGGACTACTTCATGTGAATTTTTATTGAAAAAGTTTTACTTTTATTTTTGTGAATAGAATCCTCATTTTTCACTTAGTAAAAACAATTTCTTAGTTCATTAATGATATTGATGGTTCTGTATTATTTTAACCAATTGACATATGGCTTTTTCTGAGAACAAATTCTACATTATTTTATCCCAGAAAGGTTATTACTGTTATTATATTTAATATAACTTCCTTGGAATAAAAAACTATAAAGTGTACACAACACTTTAAAAATTTTTTTGCAGACATTTAGTTTTTTTTTTCATATAAATAAGGGTACAATTTACACAGGTAGAATTTAAGAGCAACATAAGTAAAAGTAGTTTAAAACATGCTTTAGGACATTTGGGTGAAATTAAAAATAGGTTCAAGGGCCGAAGTGGTGGTGCAGGGTGTAAGACGTCTGTCTGCCTTGTGTGCACTAGCCTAGGACAAACCGCAGTTTAATCCCCCGGCATCCCATTTGGTCCCCCAAGCCAGGAGCTATTTCTGAGCACATAGCCAGGAGTAACCCCTGAGTGTCACCAGGTGTGACCCAGCCCCCCTCCCCCAATAGGTTCAACATAGATTACACTCCTGTTATGCTGCTTATAGTTTGTATATGGACATCTACTTGTGTTAATGTATGTACAGTTTGTGTTGCATAGTTTTAATGAATGATAGAAATATTTTGTAAAGAAGTTACAGTTTAATAGATGTGCTTTTAACTAGTTGGCAAAAGGGAGCAGAAACTTTCCATAAGATTTCTCTTCTTCACTGCTTTTCACAATATAAATAAAAACATGTTAGTAGATCCGTTATATAGTTTTATATTATCAGAAAGCTTAGCTTAACCAACGCTTTTACATGGACTTTGTGGCTTCAGAGCTGCCCCAATTCAAGATTAAGGAGTATGATTCTGATTTTATCTTTCTTCCCTTTTTAAAGGTTAAAATACTGTCTTCAGGAATAAAGTGTCGTATTACTCTCCCCAGTGGTGTGCTTTGCCAAAGAAATCTTTCAGTGATGCATGAAGGAGGGATAAGGTTTGGGCCAAAATCAAAGCAAAATCTAGGAAGACACTGGGTAGCAGTTAGATTTGGTCACTACTAGCTGATTTGTGCTCTTTACATCTCATTTGTTACCTCTCCAAATAGGGTTTGTTAATTGTCTAGTTGTCTAGTTGTATATTGTATAGTTGACCCCTCCCTCCAGTGCTATGCTACTCCCCCATCTAATCCCACAGCACTTTTATCACTCCAAGGATACAGTTCAGTATTCTTACCAGGCACCCCAAAAACCATTTTTTCCCAACTTCTGGCACCCTCCAAGCTACTTCCTCTTTCTGCGAATTAGTTTCATTATAGAATATCTATAATGAGTCTAAGAGTGCAGCTAGCCTAGATGAAAATCCATCATGAAAGGGACTAGAAGCATTTCTGCGTTAGCACCTCAAGATTAAGTGCTGGATGGGTCCTGGAGGACAGAGATGTCCCCAACTGAGCCCCTGTCTGGCTTCCCCCATGCCCAGAGGTGAGGCCCACTGTAGGTTACAGAGGTGATGCCTGCTCTAGCTGTGGGTCCTTTTGCCCTGCAGTGCTCATACAGCAAATCATTTCAGGCCTCAAAAATTTTGACAGCCACCTATTTAGGGGGCCTTCTCAGCTCCCCAGAGGATGCCCAATATCACCAATTTATTATTCCTCGGAAACAGCTTCTTCCCGAGGGGGTACCCCGAAGCCAAACAGCAGTCCACACGTTTCAATGCCATCTCTGGGGTGCTGGCACTCTTGTACTGCAGGCAGGCAGGAAGACCTGAGATTGGGTCCAGCATGAATGCACAGGTACTTACTGACCTCACTGCGCTCCAAGCCTCAGAGTGGGCCAGCAGACTCCAGCCTGGTGGAACCATCTGGAACACAGCTCCAGTTCCTTCCATCACTACCCCAATCTCACCTCTTAGGCCAGGGACAATGCTGGGCCCTGGAAGGCAGCTTCTGCCTCTGCCCAGGGCACTGACTGCGACCCTTGCTACTGGATGCAGTACTAGAGGAAGAGGAGGAAGTGCCTGGCGGTCTCTGATTCCACACATAGGTGAGTGTGAGAGTGTCTCTGGCCTGTCCCACTTTCCATCCTCATGCAGGGCTGCTTTCCTCCACCCCAGCCCCTTTGCTTCTGGCTCCACTGCAGAACCTGCATACTGGGACAAGCGCTGCTGGCATGGTCTCTCTCTCTCTCTTTCTCTGTGACAGGCTCTGCTGTCACCAGCCTGGAGAGCTCTAATTGCAGACCCTGGAGTTGGTCTCTGTGTCCAGGGGCCATGCAAATGCCAAGTGCCTTCTCCACACTCATTAAGCCTGTGCCTGTCTAAGGCTAGCCCCTGGCAGGGTATCTTTCTTGTGCCTTAAACACACACACACACACACACACACACACACGAACACTCACACACACACACTTCCTTCATCTCCATCTTATTTGCCAGTTTTGCCCCAAATCTCATTCCTGTTTAGAGAGGACTGAATAAAGTGCTATTTTGATTGCTTGGCAATGAGGCCGCAATTGGAATTCAGCTTGGAGCAGGTACAGCCTGAGCGGGTCTCAGGAACCAACCCCGTGCTGATTTTGCAGCCGAGCCCATGTCCTGGGAGTGTCTGTGACCAGATCACTCCTTGGGCCGCATAATGACAGGGCTTAAATGCTATCTCAGCACCCCAGGACTTCCAAAAGCAATCTGAGAGAGACTCAGATTAGCTCTGAGGCCTGTCTCGCTGGAGTTTTTTAGAGGGACATGATTTGTGCTTTTTAATTAGGAGCTTATTCAAATAACCTTTAAATGCAAAGTAATTCAATAACTGGACGAGGTCTTAGTCTAATTCCAACTGTTGGGCTAGTTATGAGGAAATATTTGTGGGAGTGCTCTAGCAACTCGGTGTGCTTTATAAGGATGGCTACAAGCACTTCTTCATGTTGTAGATTTTACTATCGCTTTGCAGTGATTTTATTCCAGAGGATAGTCGTGCTTTTAATTTTGAGTCAGTATCTCATGGAACACCATAAAGAGGAATTCTTTCACATTTCTTCAACTTCTCAAGCAGCTGTCAAATCAAACACAAAAGACAATTGACCGTTGATGTATATTAATTTGTGTTATTTTATGCATTGAGATATAAAGTTACCTAAACACACGGTGATGAAGAATTTTATCAAGGCAAGACTTCACATTCATATAGATTTTTCTATAAAAGTGAAGAGATAGAATTTACTGTTACTGTATTTGCCAGTAGGTACAAAATGCTTTTCACTGGTCATTTAGAAAATAGATAATTTATGCATATTTATTACTGACTTTAAACAACTTATGAGTAGCAGGTTTTCTATACCTTATAATGAATTTAGACATATTTCTTCTAAATACACGTAGACACTCAGAATCAATAAAATGTTTTGAATAAATAATATTGTGAATTCAGTGAATCACTCAATCACTGAGCATTCAAATTGCACTTTTTTTTTTTTTTTTTTTGGTTTTTGGGTCACACTCGGCAGCGTTCAGGGGTTACTCCTGGCTCTACACTCAGAAATTATTCCTGGCAGACTCAGGGGACCAGGATTCGAACCACTATCTTTCTGCATTTAAGGCAAACTCCCTACCTCCATGCTATCTCTCTGGCCCCAAATTGCATTCTTTTACATTTGCGCATTTTCACAAATTCAGCTCCTTTCTCTAAATAATCTATTAAAAAATCAGTCAAATTACTCTCTTCTTTGCAGGATTTATTTTCTTGATTTTGAGCAATAAAGTGTCTTGTTTCATTAGGAAACATTTAGGACTATTGAAAATCAGAGTCAGAAGTCACAGAGATTATGTCCTTATGTCTTTAAACAGTGTGACTCTGAGAACTAGGCTTTCCCTTCATTAAGGTCCTACTTGACTCTCCTAACCAGTGTGTGGTTTTTGTTTGTTTGTTTGTTTTTGTTTTGTTTTGGTTTTTGGTTTTTGGGCCACACCCGGCTGTGCTCTTGGCTAGCTGCTCAGAAATAGTTCCTGGCAGGCATGGGGGACCATATGGGACGCCGGGGACTCGAACCTACCACCTTAGGTCCTGGGTCAGCTACTTGCAAGGCAAACGCCGTTGTGCTATCTCTCTGGCCCTAGCGTGTGGTTTTCTTATGGAAGTCTGAGCTCTGAGCTCACCTCAGTACTGCCCAGGAAATGCCAGAGGGGCCCAGAGTCACCCAAAGCTTGTCAATCAATGGTTTAAGCTGACAGTTGATGCAGGGAGTTTCCATTACTTCTATAGCTATTATGTATTTGCTAGCATGATAGATGGAACATAAATCAAGATTCTTGGAAAAGCTGGCCCAGGAAGATGGTACCTCTCACAACATTATCATGCTTCATGAATTCACGTTTGAAGGTACAGGATTGATGGAGGAAGGGAAGTGTTCATGAGACTCATTAGGGTTCACTGGAAATATGTGCATGTGATTGTGTGTATGTATATACAGACATGTATGCATGTGTGTACATGAATGTGTACACATGAGTGTACAAGTGAGCATGTGCACAAGCTAGCATGTTCATGTGTGTGCATGTGAGTATGTATACTGGTATTGCAAATATGACCTTGAAGAGCTAAGGTTGGTGGACACACATGTTTCCTACTGGATGCTGGCTACCCAAGGTGAGCTGGGTCTGCCCAAGAGTGCATCACTAACTCTGATGCCTGAGTTCTGGGACTCTCTGGGGAGACATGTTCCATATCAGTGCCATCTGAGCACTGACTAGCTGAGCCCTAGTCACTCCTTCATCATCTCTTCCACCAAGAGCTCTAGAGTCTGAGTGCTCTCTGGGATATGGGAAGACGAGGCTTCTTTTACAAACAGTAGTTGGACATTTAACACAATGTTTTGAGCTTGGGAAATCATACCTGGTGGTACCCAGGGATCACTCATTGGCAATACTGGAGGAGCAAGATGGAGTGCTGGGGATTGAACCCAAGTCAACCACGTGCTAGAAAACTCCTTGTGCAAGCACAAGAGTTCACATATCTCATGACATTTGTGCAGGCTCCAGGAAGTAGCCCTCCTGAGGGACAGAACCCAGCAGGAAAAGCACTGGGCCTAGAGCTTTCTCTAGGCTGCCACAGAGCAGAAGCACCAGATCTAAACTCTGTCCACATTGCCCTTGGTTGGACCCTCCAAACTCCCCTCATCTCTGTCTGACTTCTAGCAAGTAGAGTTTCAGTGGAGTTCTGGCTTCAGGATGCAGGAGGGACCCCTGTCGATCCAGGAGCAAAATAGGTTCAGCTTCATGTCAAAGGGATACTGAATGCATGTGCAAAGAATGTATTGCAATTCCATGTATGTCTTCATGCATATACATGCATGAATGTCACATGTGCATGTCTGCACATGTAAATGAATATATATATTAAGGCATCACATGCATGTGCTTCTGTGCTCAGATGTTTGTATGTATGTGTGTGCATATGTGTATCTGAATGTGCACACATGTACATTTGAAAATGTATATCCATGAGGGTACTCACTATGTGCATGTGTGTATCACATTTCCATGCATGTCTTCATGTACCTACATGTAAGTTTGTATGTGATGTCCATGTATGTGTATCTGAATTTATGTGTTCACAAGGTCCTTGTGCATGCATGTGAGGACCATGGCATCCCTGGAGTCCTGTTCTCAGGAGACTGTGGGATCCCATGTCCTTCTCAGGAGAACCCCATCTGAGTAAGCTACTCATTATCACAGTGATGCTGACAAAGAAGCGAGTGATGAAGGGTTGGGAGGGTTAGTTGATCTATGACAGAGAAGCTGCTGTGATAGGCATAGGGCTGTGTCTTTCAAATATAACTCTTTGGGGGTATTCACATGCAATCTTGGCAGAAGGGGCTCAGAAAAGAAAGAATTGGGAGGGAATGTTCTCAGGGAGAGTTGAGGTGAAACTGAGAAGCAATAGGCCAGGAGAGAACATTACCTGAGGTCTATGTTGATTTGAACATGTGCAGGGTAGGATCAGCGTTGTTTTAGTTTATATGAATGAGTACCCAGAATCCCCACAGCAGAGAGTCAGTAAGGTCCAGTTGTACATTCAGAGGCCAGAGACTGGTATTGTCCCCAGGGTTCCCCAGAACCTGCCCAGTAAACCAACCACCCAACCACTCCCTCATCATCTCTTCTGCCAAGAGTGGCTCCAACAAAGAGACAGAGACAGAGAGAGAGAGAGAGAGAGAGAGAGAGAGAGAGAGAAGGAGAGAGGGATAGAGGGAGGGTGGGAGTGAGGGAGAGAGAAAGAAAGAGACAGAAAGAAAGACAGAGACAGAGACACACAGGGAGAGACAGAGAGAGGCAGACTAAGTATGAGAGTAAGACAGAGACAAAGACACAGAGTGAGGCAGAGGCAGACAGAGAGTATAAGAGTGAGACAGAGACAGAGCCACACAGAGAGAGACAGAGACAGAGGAGGCAGTCATCAGAGACAGAGAGAGTGAGACAGAGACAGAGTCACACAGAGAGAGACAGAGACAGAGAAAGGCAGTCATCAGACAGACAGAGAGAGTGAGACAGAAACACAGAGAAAGACAGAGTGAAGACAGAGACACAGAGAGAGACAGATAGAGAGGGAGAATGCCTCATACTCTCACTAAACTCTCTGTTCTTTCAGGAAATAATTCAACTTTTGATCGTGAGAAAAAAAAATAGGCTGAATTTGAGTTTCATTCATTTGTGTGGAATATCCTTTTATACTATAAATACATGTTTCTCTCAGCCTCTCACTCATACAGTTTTCTTATTTTTTTTTACTAGGAGCTGAGCTATTTTCCCACTTGGGTGTGCTTCTCTGAAAGTCAGTCTCTTGAAAGGTTCTGCCAAGATATGAGCACCCCATGTCAGGCTGCAATGCCCAGGGCAGGGTGGGGAAGGGAGCAGCATGTCCCTGAGGCTGCTTCCTTGTTGCTCCTGGGTGTCAGGAGGTTTCCTGTCCCAATGGAAATCCTGAGCATGAGGGACCAGTCCTGCTATGCATTCACATCACCTCTGGTTGCTCCTATGTCATTTCCTCCAAGGTCCAGTATTCCTAGTCTACCTCATGTTCCCAGAATATTCTAGTCTCCAACTGTTCCACTGATCCTACTCTACTCCCTTATACTCTAACCACTCTCAAGACTCCCTGCCCAGTCCAAAGCCTCACCATCAGGGAATTCAATGTCTTTGAAGTTATTTCTATTTTTTTCTTTTTTGGTTTTTGGACCACATCCGGTGGCGCTCTTGGGGTTACTCCTGGCTATGCACTCAGAAGTCGCTCCTAGCTTGGGGAACCATATGGGATGCCGGGGGATCGAACCGCGGTCTGTCCTAGGCTAGCGCTGGCAAGGCAGACACCTTACCTCTAGTGCCACCACGCTGGACCCCTGAAGTTATTTCTCAGTACATCAGCATTCCCATTTCCTTTTTCAATCTCAAGTACCCAAGGAATACTGCCTTGGGTTCATCTCTATGCAAATAACAGTTATTGGCCTAAATTTAGTGGCACAAAAATTATGAAAGCCATTTATTAAACAAAGAAATCTAAAATATTATCCCAGACTCGCTGAAGAGGATTATTGATTTGAGGAGACCATTTGGTGGAGAGCCAAGCTTTTAGTGCCCACAGGATGATCGAATGTCCTTAAAACTGAAAGTAGCAATAGCTCTTGTTGAATTGGAGATGGTAAAGCAGCAGGAGCTGAGTTCTGTGGCCAATGGCACGGACAGAAAACACTGCCTCAATGATGGCCAGGACATGTGCTCCAAACATAGTATCTGCTTCTATCTTCCATCCACACACATACCCACACATCATCCATTTACCCACACTCATATCTATCATTCATTCATCATTTCACCTACTCATCACTCTACACACGTCATCCATCCAACTACCTATCCATCTCTCCACATGTTATCCATCCATCTGTCCATTCAACTACCAACCTATTACACATCTATTCATCCCTCCCTCCACCTATATTTTCATCCCTCCTTCCATCTACCTACCATCCATACATCAATTCACCCACCTACTCATCACCTTTCTCCCCACCATCTCTCCATCTCCCTTCATCAACCAACAGATCAAGCATTTATCATCCCTCTTCCCTCTATCTTCTGACCCAACCACCATTCACTCTATCCCTTTTTCCATCAATCCCTCCAATCATCTACTCAGTATTTATCCACCCACCCTGTCATCTATCCTCTCCTCCACCTATTTATTGATCTACCCTTCCAGCATTCATCAACGCCTTCATCCATACATATATCCCTTCATATATTTATTAATCTAGCACCCATACATCCTGTTTTATCATTATCCATCCATCCATCCATCCATCTATCCATCCACATACTCAATGCTGACCCAGGGTGATCATAAGAGTGAGTCTTTGGGTCACCTTCCACCTCCCTCCAAGGTAAGAACATCAGCACCAGTTGTACTGTTCCCCACTCCAACTTTCTTAATCTGACAAAACAAGAGCCCACACAATTTGTCTGCCATATGTCCTAAAACTTTCTTTTGCCAGTAGACACTGTAACATGCCCATTTCTGAACTCATCACCTGGTTACCTGGATCCACAGCCTGGGGCTCTGCAGGGGCCTCTAGCATGCCCTTCCTTCTGAGACAAGTCTGCCTTCCTCTCTGGGAACAGAATGGGCCCAAAGGAGGGGAAAGATGAGCCTGGGTAGTAAGAACAATGGCTGCTGGCTGGGTGACCCCGGCTGCTTCAATGGAGTGAGGTTCTGAGGCTGGTCCCACGGGCCGCAGCAGCAGGTGGCAGCATTGTCACAGCCCTGCAGTGCTGGTCAGGGACACAGCCCTGGAAGGTCCCTGTTGACTTCTGCCTGGCTCACAGCCCCTGTGAGCGCTGCTTCAAAGACCTACGTCCCTTGTGGGATACAGGGGTGCTGCCCCAGCATCCCGGCAGCTTCCATTCTCTCCCCCCATACTCTGTACTCATCTTAGGGCCTGGGATCAATAGATGGTTCTAGGCTACCTCACACCAGGGCTGCCTACATGCAGCATTGCAACTTGTCTGTCCCCACAAGTATGTTCTACTCTTTGTCCATCTCTGCTCTGGGGGTTCACATCAGTTACCCCCCTTTCTGGTTTAATGGGTGAAGATGAAGGTTACAGTCATTCCCAAAGAAGCAGAATTGTGGTGCTGAGTTGTTTCCCACAAGAGATCATGGGAGAAACTGGAGGTGTGACGCACAGACCATGGGGTGCCGCAGATGCCTGGGAGACTGGGGGAGAGCAGAGCACGAGGGTGGAAACAGCGAGGGACACCAGCCTGAGGAGGAAGGCATGTGTCCTGGGCATCTCACCCACCCTTGGCTGAGAGACCAACCAGGGGCTGGCAGTTGGCAGTGGCAGGTAAGGTGACACCTTCCTCCTCCACCCTCCCCTAGGATCAGCTGTGGTTTGATTTGCTCGTGGCTCTTGTGACACGAATGGACAAGCACAGTCACTTCCTGTGTCAAGAATGAATGAGGCCATCTGGGGAGCTGGTGGTCACACATCTTCCTGAATACCCCTGACCATGGTCAACTGCACATGAGCCCCTAGACACACACGTACCCTGCACCCTTGTAGCTGTCTGCACACAAGCCTGCAGAGGCATATGCACACAGGTACAGATACCAACCACACAGGCAGAGACACAAATGCATAAGCACACATGCACACAGGCACAGACATACATGCACACAGATGCAGAAACGCATGCACACAGAAGTGTACGTCCTGCACTTACATCCTGAGAATCAGACCTGCTTCGCACCCTTCCCATTCGGGTCAATTTGCAGAGTGGCTCCTATCCATTTCATTTTATTTTATTTTTATTTTTAATTGTTTATTTTATTTTACATTTTGCTTTGATTTTAATTTTTATATTAATTATAATTATTTTATTTTCATATTCTATTTTATTTATTCATTTTTAATTATTTAGTTAATTCATTGTTTTCTTTTTATTATGAACTTAATTTAATTTTTGTTCTGTTTTATTTTTTGACAAGCCCTGGTGGCACTCAGTACTTTGGAATCCAGGAGAGGCAAACACCTTCCCCATTGTGCTGTTATCACACTGCTCAGGACCCTTTTGCCCTTTTTTTTTATTTGTGGTTTTTGGGTCACACCTGATAGCTCTCAGGGGTTGCTCCTGGATCTACGCTCAGAAGTTGTTCCTGGCAGGCTCAGGGAACCATATAGGCTGCCAGGATTCTAACCACCGTCCCTCCGCATGCAAGGTAAATGCCTTACCTTCATGCTATCTCTTCGGCACCCCTTCTGTCCATTTTTAAATCCAGGGAAAACTCAATTCGAACCACAGACCCTATCCATCTATCTATCCATCCATCTATTCATCCACTCATCCATACATACATACATACATACATACATACATCTGTGTATCCATCCATTCATCTACCCATTTATCTATCCATTTACCCCCCTACCACATAGCCACCCACCCACCCCTCCATTCATCCATATCCATCCTTCCATTCACATACCCAATGCTGACATAAGAGTGAGGCTCCGGATCACCTTCCACCACAGGGGCTACAGAAAGTATCCCGAATTCATTTAGCAATACTGTCTCAGTGAACAGTCACTGTCAGTCCAGTCACTGCCATAGACCCTGCCCTAATTTCACTCCCACAGCCCTCTTTTCTGAGAGATGCTATTGAACTTCAGGGTCGAGCAATTCTGCGGCCGACAGGGTTCTTCCTGCTGGGTCTGACTAGAGCATAGGCCTTCCTCCTGGAGTCACTTCTTGGGCAGGAAGGACTTTCTAGAATCAACCCCCACCCCCTATTTCCCCCACCTACCCCTTGGGATGTGAGTTACCCACATTGGCCATTTCAGTCCAAATAATGCAGAAAATGGGCCCCTGTTCTCAGGAATAGTTTTAAATATTAACCACCATCCCCAGACACTCTGGGTTCAGACTTGGCGTTTCCTTGCTGCTTGGTTCCTGCTCAGAGTTCACTTGATCTACGTTCCATAAATTCCTTTACGGAAAAATCCCTCTTAATATGACAATGAAAAAAGTCAAAAATTAACATCCCAGGTGCTTGAAGAAGTGCCTCGATGAGGAAGAGACCCAGTCTCATTACACAAATCACATGTTTTTTCCTCAGATATCTGGGGCCCTCTCTGACACACTGTTTTGCATCTTAACATAAACTATGTGGTGCAGTACCTTCTGGAATGAACAGATAGCACCAGCGCATGCATCCCTGGGCCACCAGAAAGATGTGTGATCTATCTGCCTGAGGTCTGTCAAGAAAATATTTCTCCTAGAAGTAGGGGTTCCCTGCCTGCTAGTGAGCAGTTGTTCTGGAAGGTTCTGTCAGCTGGGGGCAAGATGCTTTTGTATGTCAGGCAGGTATATATGTCTGGTTAGTGAATGGGTGGGCCCACATGTGCTTCCAGAGATAGACTGTACAGATTTCTCCCCCAGAGAGAAAACACAATTCTAGAAGTTCTAGAGAGAGCCCCCCTTCTCTGGAAACCGGTTCTGAGAAGTGGCTTCCTGGAAACTGGTGCTGCGTCTTTTCCCTTCCTGGTCCTCCTTACTGTCATGTGCCTTGGAGGAAGTGGCCAGTTGACTGAGGATGCATGTGTGCATGTCCTCAGAGGTCTCCCCTCTCCACCTCTTCTAGAAGGAGCCTTTGCTCTCTGCACTGTCTCTGAGCTCCTCCTCTCCTGTTCTGCCTTCAACTCAGTGCTACTTCCTCCAGCAGTTAGTCTCCAGTGCCCTGAGTTACCACCAGGTGGTCACTTGAAAGCTCTGACTCTGGCCAGCCTGTGTGCTCTGTTTTTCTTGGCAAAGCACCCCAAATTCCAGTGCAGACAAGGACAGAAGGAGGCAGAGGTGAGTCCCCCAAGCACCAGACCCACCCCAACCCTCCCCACAAGGAGCCATCCATACTCCTGCTTGTTGGGAATGGCTCAGCACATTTTCCAGGGTTTTGCAAATTGCATGATGGAAAATGTTCCAAGAAATCTTTTTCTTTACCTTAGGATCTTAAAGGATTCCTCAGATCCTCTTCGTGTGCCTGACACAAGCCCTAAGAACACATGTAACCTAAGCCCATGCCATCTCACCATCATGACCTCTGCCATTCTATATGCCAAGGAGGAAAACAATCCCTTTTTCAATTACATAAAAGGTTTCTCATGCAGATGACATGAAAGAGTTCAGAAAACCTTCAAGTGCACTAGAAAAAGTAAACTTGGCAAAGCAATCATTTAGAAGGATGTGACGAAAACTCTGAAATATTTTGCAGCCTTATTCAAAAGGAGATTGAAAAATAAATGAGCTGACAGAAAGGCCTATAGTTCTGTGCTCACAATGTATTTTGTTTGGAATTTAGTTCCTCTGCAAAGGCAATGATACAAATTAAACTTCTTTCCCACAGTGCAGTATTAAATGGGACTTTTTTAAATTTGCCGTTTTGAAAATCTTTATTGAGACATAGTGGTTTACAGTGATGGTAGTGATAGTTTCATGTCTTCCACGCTGGAACAATGCATGCATTAAACATGACAATTTTTACTGAGGCACAAGAATGTAGAAATTAATGTCTATGGCAAAATCTGGTACTTTTAATTAGGGGGAACAAAAATGATTGACAAAAGAACAATGATAAATGAGTTCATGTCAAAAATAATAGTAATTAAATCTCATCACTTTGAATAATCAAAATTATGCCAAAGACATTGTTTGATGACCAGGTATTTTTGTTTGTTTGTTTTTGCATTATACTCTTTGGTGCTCAGTGTTACTCTTGGCTCTGCACTTAGGAATTAATCATGGCGTTCAGATAACCACATAGGATGTTGGGGATCAAATTTAGGCCAGTCGTATTCAAGAAAAATGCCCTCCCTGCTGTACTATCACTCTAGCTCCTTGTCTGCCATATATTAAACTAAAAATCAATATCAACTATTTCTTCTATATTTGGGAAATAACCACCACTCTTAAAATAGCCTATGAATCAAAAAGTGAATCACAAGGGAACTAAAACTTATTTAAAATCAGCTACAACTAATGTCTAACATATACAATTGTGGTGAGATATAAAGGAGCTCTTTGAAGAAGACTGATATCATGAAATACCTCAGTCTAAATAAAGGAAAAAAATTTTGGTTCGAGTGATAATACAGCAAGTAGGGTACATAGAGCCTATATGAATTTGATCTCTGGCATCCCATATGGTCCCCCAGTCCCTGCCAGGAGTAACTCCTGAGCACAGAGTCAGGAACAATCCCTGAGTACAGTTGGGTATAAACAAGAAATTATACAGGAAGAGAAAAAAATGAATGTATATTCATTCTAGAGCAGAAAATAGTTTAAAATAGGAGAAAAAGTTAACTGAATCAAAACTTTGATGTTAAAAACTGAATGAAATTGATAACATTTAGTCAAACTAATAAGAAATAAGAAGCAAATTACTAGGGCTGGAGATATGGCATGGAGATAGTCCGTTTGCCTTTCTTGCAGAAGGGTGGTGGTTCGAATCCCGGCATCTCCTATGGTCCCCTGAGCCTGCCAGGAGCGATTTCTGAGCATAGAGCCAGGAGTAACCCCTCAGCACTGCCGGGTGTGATCCAAAAACCAAAGAGAGAGAGAGAGAGAGGTTGCTAATGTCAGAAATAAGCAAAATGGTATACTGGTAATTCTTTAAACATCAAAAAAGCTAATGAATTAATATTACTGAAGATGTTTAATAAATGTCAGTCTAAGAAGATAGACTTGTAAGATGATACAAGCTACCAAATTTATTCAAGCTTACATCAGTTATCTGAATAAACTATCCAATTATTTAAATCTTCAGTTTAAAAATATTCCCATAGAATGACCCCATACCAGGTAATTTTACTGATAATTCCACCAAACATTTGAGGAAGAAATCATACACATTCTAGAAAAAATACAATGAGAAAAAAACATTCGAATCCAGATATAAGTTCAACCTTGATGTAATAGCAGCACTAGAGAATGTATCTTCAATAAAGGATAAAGTTTATAGATGAATGATGCCAATAAGCATAGTCACAAAAGTTTTTAACAGAGTCAAATGTAAGAAACTAAATCATAATTGAGTTAGGCTGATATCAATGACACAAGACTGGTTCACCATTTGTATATTGATAAAAGTAATGAAGTAATGGAAGATGCTTTGTCGATATCCTAGAGGAAAAAGATTTGCTATTATCACACAGATGCAAGAAAAAACATTGACAAAGTTCAACAACCATCTCTGATGAAACATCCATTAATCAGACAGGCCATCTAAAAACTATTTAAGATTAGGCTAAGATGGAGTCATATTTCATACAGGAATGTCTATTCTTCCTCAGAATCCCAGTGGAGAAACTTTCCTATCTGATATGACAGGAAAAGGAAAAGGAAAGAACGTTACCTAAAGTTCAGTAAATGCCAGTTAATGTAAGAGGATGAAAGCCTTTGAGACTGAGAAGAAAGTAAAGATGCTTCTAGATCATTCCCATCCCATCTATCTTAGCTTCCCATTGCTGTTGAACCTCATTCCCAAACTCTCCATGGTTTATCGCAGTTTTTAGGTATTATTTCACATACTTGGGACTCAGAAACTCATTTCAGGCCGCAGAGCAAAGTTAAAGATGTTGAAAAGTCATTGGCCCTCTTCTCTCCTCTCTGCTGAGCCGATCTACGGACCGGGACCCCCACCGGTAAGATGGTCTCACTCGACCCACGTGGGACCAATCGAGCCGTGTGATTGGGGATCCCAGAAATATAAAGACCACCACCGGCCATGCTTCTGCCTCTTCTCTCCTCCTCTCTGCTAAGCTGATCTACGGACCATAACCTCTCCAGGACCCGTACCCAAAAAGCGCAGCCGCTCTGCTTCGCTCCATGGCCCTGCCTACTTTGAAACCCCTGAATTCCATACTAGCAAGGGGACTTAGGTAAATTCTGTTTATGGGTGATCGTCTTCCCACTGTAACTTTACCTTGTCCTCTCTCTTTGCATCTTTGTTCTCATAATTAAAAATAAAAATTAAAAAAAAAGAAAGAAAAGTCATTGGCATTTACTGGCGAGTGTGAGGACTGCTGGAGAGTCAGGACAGTGGCTAAGCACTTACATGTCTTGCACACAGCTTCCACCCCTCTCTCTATATATGGTCCTGATCTTGGCCAGGGGTAATCTCTGAGTGAAGAGCTAGAAGTAAACCCTGAGAACTTCTAGGTGTGCCCCCGTTCCAAATAAAAGAAGCTTTTTCTGCCTGTTGTGGTGACCTCCAAGTCTACTCTCTCCCAACTATGGTTATACAATCCCATGTCCTCATTGTTGTCCCGAGTGCTGTGTGCACTTCTAATGGGAGGCCAAGTTTCTAAGTCCTGTCCTCTCCATGATTCTGGTGAATAGCTTCTCTCACATGTAGGCAGATTTTTCTTTTCTCTTTTTCCTGGTTCAGGGAATTCTGCCTGGACAAGCACCTATAATATTAGGGACTTCTGTGATGATAATAGGGACCTGCGGATAATTCAGCACTATATCTCTTTATTTCCAGGTCACATTCTTCATAATCTCGCCAAATTCCTTGTGCTAAGGTACTACTTAAGATCGGGATAAAGTGTAGACATATTTCATATAGAACAGTCTGTTGGGGGCCGGGCGGTGGCGCTGGAGGTAAGGTGACTGCCTTACCGCGCTAGCCTTGGACGGACCACGGTTCGATCCCCCGGTTCCCATATGGTCCCCTGTGCCTGCCAGGTGCGACTTCTGAGCGCATAGCCAGGAGTAACCCCTGAGCGTCACTGGGTGTGGCCCAAAAACCAAAAAAAAAAAAAAAAAAAAAAGAACAGTCTGTTATCCCCTAGAATCCCAGTGAAGAAACTTTACTGTCTAATATGGCAGGAAAAGAAAAAAAGTTACCTAAAATTCAAAGGAAATAGGAAAATTATTCCTACAGACCATGATTACATATGGGAAAAAAAAACACAAAACACTACTAGATAAAACACATGAGAGCTGTATTTATTCAAGAAAACAATAATAGGGGCTGAAGAGGTGGCACAAGTGGTAGAGCATTTGCCTTGCATGTGGCTAACCCAGGATGGACTGCAGTGTGATTCCCCAGTGTCCCATATGGTCCTCCAAGTCAGGAGCAATTTCTGAGTGCATAGCCAGGAGTAACCCCTGAACGTCACCTGGTGAGTGCCCCCCAAAAAAACAAACAAAAAAAAGAAAATAGATAATAAACATGAGCTATACCTTTATAAAAAACCATCAATCTGTCTAAAGAAACTGTGGTACATATACACAATGGAATATTATGCAGGTGTTAGGAGAGATGAAGTCATAACATTTTCCTATACATGGATGTACATGGAATCTATTATGCTGAGGGAGAGAGATAGACACAGAATAGTCTCACTCATCTATGGGTTTTAAGTATAATAAAGGATATTCTTGAAATAATGCCCAGAGACAATAGAGATGAGGGCCAGAAGAACCGGCTCACAATATGAAGCTCACCACAAAGAGTGATGAGTGCAGTTAGGGAAATAACTACACTAACAACTATTATGACAATCTTAATGGGTGAGAGAAGTAGAATGCCTGTCTTGAATACAGGCAGGGATTGGGAAGGAGGCATTGGTGGTGGGAATGTTGCACTGGTGAAGGGGGGTGTTTTGTTTATGACTGAAACCCAACTACAATCATGCTTGCAATCATGGTGCTTAAGTAAAGATTTTATTTAAAAAAAAAACAGAAATTCATTAGATATTGAAGATTTTAAAGAAAAAAACTGAGCAATAATATTTAAAAAAAAACTTTGAAATGCTGGGATAGATCTGAAAAAATGTTCATGATTTAAGAATTTCAAGCTAGAGAAAAACCATAAGGATTAAATGTGGGGGAATGATCAAAGATGTTTCCCCTCTGAATCAGAAGTCTGAATTTTGTGAGGGTGAAAATTTCCTCACAGCAACACTAACCAAAATATATGTGGATAATTTTATTACATCAACATCTAACCTAAACTGCATATGAAACATACATTTTAGAGTTTCAAAAAGTGTAAGTTAAGACAAGTGAAAATTAAAAAAAAAATAAAGCTCTTTGGAGCAAAAAGAAACTTTCCAGAGACTCAAAATTCTTGGATTTTTCCTCCTTAGCCCAAGGATTTTCCTCTATGCCTGTCTGCTTTCAGAATTTATTGTTTTGATTTTTTTTTCAGGACACATATGGTAATGCTCAGGGTTACCCCAGGGTCTGCTCTCAGAATTACTCCTGACCTGTGAGGCAAGCTCCCTACCTGCTGGACTATCACTCTGAGCCCCCTAAAATTTATTCCTTTCTTTAAAACAGCTCCTCATTGTGCAAGAACTCCCAGGAGAAGGAATCACAAAAGGTCACTTCAGCAAGAAGCAGTACATTTAGACTGGAGAGTTGGACTTCTTTCGATATGGAAGGCAGATCTGATAGTGTAGATTGAAACCAGGCCAAAGATCAATATTGCTCCTTGTCCCAAACCTAAAGATAAGGACACTGTGTTCTCAGTTTACTCTTCTCCCCAAAGGATAATGCTTCATTTGTTTAGGTTTGCAGATAAGGTGGAATTGACCTCAGAGGACAAGCCAGAAAAGGGGACATTTTTACCAGGGAAGGGTTTGAACCATACCAGGTCTTGCTCAGGGCTTACTCCTGGCTTCTGTGTTCAGAGGTCACTTCTGGAAATGCCTAGGGAACCATAAAAGGTGCTGAGAGTGGATCTGGGGTGAGTTGTAGGCCAAGATAGAGCCATAATTTCTGTTAAGCATCATAAATGCATAATCCTGTACTGCTATTTCTTTTGCTCATCTGGCACCATTGCCCCACCCCTTCCTTCTCCATTCCTCCTCTCTTTCTCTAGAACACTCCTCCAGGTGAGGCTATGAAGAGAAACTGACAGAGAAAGGAAAGAAAGAAAGAAAGAAAGAAAGAAAGAAAGAAAGAAAGAAAGAAAGAAAGAAAGAAAGAAAGAAAGAAAGAAAGAAAGAAAGAAAGAAAGAAA
>PVKC010018156.1:0-19793 GCA_004027635.1 Crocidura indochinensis
AGAAGAAGAAGGAGAATGTCAACTAATTGAGTACATTACTAACTGTAATTTTATGTAAATGAAGTGTTTCGCCATATGGTTTATAAAATGAATCTAGAAGCTCCAAGTGGGATAAGAAATAATAGTCCCAAATTATTTTAATTCAATACAATGATTTTTGATCTGAACATTTCAGTAAAGTTTAACGTGATTTTTTGTTGTTTCTTGGCTCTACCCCAACAATGTTAAGGGGTTACTCCTGGCTCTGAGTTTAGGGATTACTCCTGGTAGTGTTTCTGGGACATCGCCAAGATGGTGAAGACTGAAGACCCGGAACAAGCGCATGCGAAGCAAGTACATTACCTGTTGTATTATCTCTTCTTTATTATGACTTAATCTATTAAAGTGATGTGCTCACATGGCATACAGAAACACTCAAAAAGATGAGTCAATGCTTTCTTTAGTTTTATAATTTATTGGATTTGTCCCTTTTATATTTTTATATTAAACTTTATTTCTCTCCTAGTTCTCTGGAAACAGGAAACAGGAAGGTCACACAAGGTCACATGTGAGAAGCATGACATTGAAGGAGTCAGAAAGAGCCCAATGAAGCAAGGGCATGGCTTTCTTTGTTTTATTTTTTGCTTGTATGCAACATTTTAATTGATGATTAAGGTAAAGGTAAAAATAAATATAATATTAATCTATTTGAATGTGAAATTACCTGCATAACTATTTTACTAAACTTCATTCAGTTACCAAGTTTTGCACCATTTTTTTCCCTTTTAAGTTTATAATAAAATATAGTAAATTAAATAGCAACATTGACGGATTAGCTCACGCCAATGATAATTTGCTTCATCTATGTCAATATTCTTTTTCTATTCTCATATTTTGAATTGAAAAATTTTAGTTAAATTATGCAGTGACAGGTTAAAATATATATAGTAGTTTAGGAATAAATTTTTATTTGTTTGGTTTTGGTTTTGGTTTTTGGGTCACACTCGGCAGCTCTCAGGGGTTACTCCTGGCTTTATGCTCAGAAATTGACCCTGGCAGGCTTGGTGGACCATATGGGATGCTGAATAAATATTTAATAATGTGAGCTAAGGTATTGGAGATGGCAGGCAGTGTTACTACGTAGTTATCAGGAGCTGAGGGGTCACACACTGTGAATAACAATGTTATTAACCAAACTGGACTGTTCAGTGATAAAGGCTGACAATTTGGTGCTGATCTGGGATGAGTAATGGGGGTCGATGGAGGGGGGGGGCATTTCAAAAAGAGCTCAGGGGCTACCCTTGGAAATGCTCAGGGAACCAGGAGGTGCTGACTAAATTTAACTCCTCACTAATGCAAGGCATTACACCTTGTTCCCTGATCTAATTCTTTAGCCTCAGCCAAGTATATTTTGGGTTTTATTTTTTTTAAGTTGCTGTGTTCCTATAGAATTTGAGGCATATGGGAGACTGGAATATCATATGAGAGATTTTGTTATGAATAAGTCATCTAATAGAGGTTATGTCTCCTATTTTGTCAGTAGGTTGGTTTTTTTGTTTGTTTTTTGTTTTTGTTTTTGTTTTTTTACAAATGTGATCATACTCAAGTTGAAGACATAGTATTCAGGACACCCAAATAGATCATTTATTTTCATTCCTCTGCTATAAAAAAGACTAAGTATTTCACTGAGTCTTTTAAATAAAAGTTCAAAAATTCAGGTATTTTTGAAAATTGAGATAACGGAACTCCGCGTTGAGCAAAATTTTAGGTAAAAAAAATCTAATCCCAATTTCCTCTTAACTAATTATCATTGTTACACAAACCAATATATATCTTTTGATTTATAGCAGTTTAAAAAATGAAAAAAGCAATAATCTTTCAAAGCAAGCACGAGGAAGAGAAGATTAAAAACATTGTTATAACAGTAACAAAAAACCTCACAGAGTCCGTGGAAAAGGAAGAAAAGAAAATGCTCAACTTATTGATAAAAATCTTTAGAAATACCATAGGGAAGAAGGGTGACAAACAGAATAGTATCTTCATTTTCCTGTTGCAGGCTTCCAGTTCAGACCCCTGAGACACTGCTTTTAGATGAACATCATGAAACACTCACACGCCAGATTACCCAACACTGTGTTGTACTTTTAAAAAGTGGTAATTGTGCTTTTTAAGTCAGAAGACTTTGTATTCAATTATGTTCTAATCTAAAATGCAGTGTCCCAGACACTTCACATTGCAGACATTTTGAAATTGGAAGCTTATTATACAGTGAGATCACAGTCCAATTAACATTGAAAAAAGATATAATCTTAATCAACATTTCCCATCTGTCTATCATGCATGTCATATTGGTATATATGTGTGTGCAAGTCTTTGCTCATGTGTATACTTGTATGGTTGGCATCATTTTATTAAATTGCCTAGAGAGATAAAGAAGAAAAGCAAAAATACCAAGCAAACTAACAAAACAAAAACAAACAAAAAATTACTTCCAAAGTATAGACAATAGCAAGAAATATGACTCAGTGACAGAGCTCATGTATATATGAAGTCCTGGATTAGGTCCCTGGTACTACAAAGTATAGTTAGCTAAAGAATACAAAGTTGTAGATCTAAGTAATGTTTATTTATGTTAGAATATAAGAATGTCTTTGCAAATTTAAGTCATGTGAGCAGAGTTCATAGTTACAAATCTGAGTGATAGTATAGGGTTCATGCTTGCTTTGCACGTGGCTGACCAGGGTTCAGTTCCTAATATCACTTTTGGTTCTCTGAATGGTGTCAGGAGTGATCCTGATTGTAGAGCTAGGTCAACCCTAGCTCTACATATGGTCCTAAAACAAACAAACAAAATTTAATATTTTTTTCTTAAGGAATTAGCCACAAAAAAAGTCAAAATAACATATTGGTTCAGGGTTAAGAAAAGGATTCAGCAGATCAAAAAGGATCATGGAGTAAAACAAATATAAATAAATAAAATATTAAAATGACTAAAATAAAATAGTTTGATTCAACTTCTTATTGATAATAATGTGTTAATAGATATTTTACAAGTGTTTTAGTAGTTTATGGAATAACAAGGAACTGATGGATATATTTGGGGTAATTTTAAATTTCTGCTTCTGTTTAAAGGTACTCCCCCAGAAAAGCATGCAGGAAACTCAAAAGAAAATTACAAATATTCAAGTAAGATATCATGTAAAAATTAATATAATGTCTTGAGTAATTCTAGTACTTACACTATAAAATAAGTCTGAAATCTAAATTTGTGCTAGGTTTGAGATTAAGTATAATTGTGAAGGTCAAATTAAATGAAATTATAATAGTACTATATCAGATGAACCTAATGACTTGACAGGCACTCGTTGTGTTAATAATTGAGCTTAAATTTCTCAGTTCTTAAATTCCTGAAATATA
Source organism: Crocidura indochinensis (assembly GCA_004027635.1). Lineage (NCBI taxonomy): Eukaryota > Metazoa > Chordata > Mammalia > Eulipotyphla > Soricidae > Crocidura > Crocidura indochinensis. The sequence goes on from PVKC010018156.1 coordinate 3,397, forward strand.
GGAAGGGAAGGCAGTAAAAGCTTTATAAAATCATTAAAATTAATTTCTGCATTTATTTGGCAATGTACTTATAGAGAATAATATATGAATCTATGATTTTTAAGGTGAGCAGTAATATAATGTGACTTTCTCAATAACTTTTAGATTTTTGGCTTTTAAGTTTTTGAACTTCTCAGGGATTGAGAGTTTGTACAGAAGTTAAGGTACTTGCCTCATATGCAGTTAACCTCAGTTTGAGTCCTCTGTATCACATATTATCCTCTGACTACCTTAGAAATGGCCAACCAAAAATTTTAATTTTTGAAACAGTTCTTTGATCATGTACTAGAAGTAATTATATATATATATATATAGAAATATTTTGCACACACACTACTGAAAGAAAGTTTCATAAAGTTATATTGTGATAAGGAATTTGATTCCACAACTGATGGTTGAGAACTGATAAGCTTTCATTCTCTATCATTTATTTCGGACCTCACATCAGAGAAGTTAATAGGGAACTAGTCCTTGTAGACAAGAAATGTAAGGCATTTCAAAACACCCATGCCCAATTGATCAAGGGAAACTTTACCCCATCTTTATTCCATGAACAAATTTGTCATCATCCTACCTTTTAATGTTGATTCCAGCACTTATATGTAATTTCTGCATTTTCTATTCCATTTTATTCTGTTACATGGAAATTATCACAGTAAACTTTTACACAGGTTTTATTATCCTCTAATGAATATTTCCATGAGAAATTTAAACTCAATGTAAGGAACATATGAAAATTTTAACAAATAATTTGATTCTTATTGTTGATACTTAGGGAGTTTCTTTTTGGTTTGGGTGCCACACTGAGCAATATTCAGGGTTACTACTAATTCCACACTCAGGAATTACTCTTGGTGGCATTCAGAGGACATTATATGGTGCTAGGTATAGAAGCCTGGTTGACCAAGTATAAGGTGAAATCCCTACCAGGTGTACTATCACTCCAGTTCCAAATATTTCGATTTTTAACTACCAAATATAAGAAGTGGTAAATTTTCAAATATATTACAAAAATAGCATAACTAAGTATATAACGACTGTATCTGAAGTCAAATAATTGAAATTCTGCAAAAAATCCGTCCCACATTTTTCCCTATCATCATAACTGCAATGTACTCATCAGGATTAAGGAAGAAAAAAACAATAAACTAAAGGCTTGTAATTTGGATCAAGTAACGATATTTTTGGGGGCCAGAGAGATACTACAGTAGCAGGTTACTTGATTTACACAAGATTAACCTCGCTTGGATCCCCCATACCCCCCAAAAGACTAATTTTAGAACTTGTTTAAAAACTAAACAAAAATGCTAAATAGTATAGAGGAGGTAGGTATATGCCTTGCATGCAGTTAACTCTGACTTAATTTTTAGTGCTACATGTAATGCCTTAGCAGAGCAGAAGTGGTTAGTGAAGACAGAACTAAAGATTAAGCTTGAGTACCTCTGTGTATGACTCCCCAATAAAAATTACACACACACAACAATAACTATAACAATGTTTTCTTGAAATTAACCACATTTTACCTTAATTGACAGATTATTTTTTTTGTTTGTTTTTTTGGTTTTTGGGTCACAGGGTCACACCTGACAGAGCTGAGAGGTTACTCCTGGCTCTATGCTCAGAAATCGCTCCTAGCAGGGGACCATATGGGATGCTGCGATTTGAACCACCGCTCTTCTGAATATAAGGCAAATACCTTACCTCCATGCTATCTCTCCAGTCCCATTAATTGACAGATTCTTACTAGTACTTATACTGTAAGTATCCCAGAACCCTTACTAAATAGAACTCACCAGTGGAGATTGAGTTCTAGAACCTGTCTAGATTAAACATCTACTCTTCCATTATTGTTATAATAAAAACTAGACTATGCTGATGTTTATTTACCATTTTCCACACAGGTTATGAATGTTTATGTATGTGCATTGTATGTTCCTCAACTGCACATGATTGCTGTAATCTCTCATAAATATGTATGCTTTTTTCTGTTAAATATCTGTAGACTAGTGTGTCATCCTAACTCTTCTCATCTTCAGGGCCAAAGTGATAGCACAGCCAGTGGGGCATTTGCCTTGCATGAGGCCAAGCCATGTTTGATCTCTGACATCTCATATGGTCCCCTGTACTCTGCTAGGAACAAGTCCAGAACACCTCAAGGTGTAGCCCCAACACAAAGAAAGACAAAAATCTCTGAAAACTCTTCTCATCCCAAAGCCTGACTCTCTAGACTGCTTTCTTGAACTTATTCTACAGTTTATGCTTATCAGACTTACTTTCCAACTTGAAAGTTGTTTCCATGTCAATAAATATATTTTATGTTTATTATCTGGTCCTGGCTTTCTTGGACCATACTTTGTAGTGCACAGGGCTGACACCTACTCTATGTTTAGGGATCACTCCTGGAAGGGTGCTGAAGTGCTCCTGCCAAAGATATTTAATTTGAATTTAATTATAAGAAAGCATAAGACAAACTTAAATTTGCTGCAAATAAAAAATATGCACTTCTGACTTCTGTGTGAGTAGTCACATCCACCTATGCTCAAAGTTCTGTACTTAGAAAAAACAGTTGGTGGTGCCCAGGGAGCCATCTGGGATTATAGGAATTCATAGTGGGATTGGTTTCATGCCCCATTAAAAAAAAGAAAAACTGAATATAATAATGATTAAATATTTCCTCTCTTGATTTAGTAACATTGATAATACTTATTTGTACACTTATACTGTGATTGTGTCCAAGTCATAATTTTAAATTTTTCTGTTTCTTCTGCCTATATTGGAATTCAAGATATCAATGCGAGAATTTTGTAAATTATCTTCAACTCTTTACTTTGGTCTCATCAGAATATAACTTAATCATGAAGTGACTAACAAATACATAGGCCATAAAGAAGGTAAAGTATGTATAAAATCAGCATTATATTAAAAATTCAAATGGCTTTTACAAATTTTTTTGAGAAAAGGCTTTTACTACAAGGGCATTAAGAAAAATCAAACAAACAAAAGAAACTACAGTATTTATAGAGCTATATCACACCATCAACCACCTAACAGAAAACCAGATACTGTTGAAGCAGCTAGAGGCTGAGGATTTCTGAAACAGGGTCATAGCAGAAGCTTCAAGATTCTGAATCCCTTTAACAATTATACCCTGTGTAGGGAGTAGTCACCCCTGTCTGTAATGCGAAGGTCATTAGATACACTCAGAGCAATACTTGTCTTCTCAACACTAATCTAAGTGAGAATTGGTTTTACCAAATGTGTGTAATTATTTGTGAAATCCTCAAAACTTCCTATCACTGCCCCCGGAGTTTATTTTAAGAATACGTATTATATCCAGCTTCTTGTTAGATGAGAAAGAATCATCATTGGATTTAACTTAGAAGTTAGAAAATCCCACTAACTGACATCACAGAACAGCTATAGCCTGGGGGAACATAATTTATAAGTTACTGGAAAAATATTCTCACATCATTACTATCGTAAGTTTTATTGATTTCAAAAACATCCTCAGTTTTTCTTGTAGCAACTCATATAAAACGGTCACAGAATTGTAACATCTGCTTGGCGCTATTAGCATAATACATTCTAAAATTGAGTTATCAGAGGCATTTGAGTCTACAGTTGCATTGTTTCTCTTGTTAATGTCTTATAGCTAATGCAATATTTCATCGCTAAAAAGAAAACTCAGGATATCTGATTGAATTTGGCACCCAAAAGAATAATGACCTGCATTATCTGTAGACATGAGTGATGCATTTGTGCACAGACAGAAACCACTACTGATTATGTACTTATTAAGCAAAGCAGTGCTAGATAAGAAAAACACTTTTTGCACACAAAAGAATTTTAAAATTTGGGAATATCAGAATTTGAAAATTCTAACAAAAGGGATCAGAAATAGATTTTTTGATAATGTTTGAGTGAATACAATGGTATATTTCAAAAGAATCCTTTATGAAGATACACAGATTTCCCCATGTGTGAAAAGCAATTCTATACAACTCAATACGAACAATATTTTTCTTTGTGAGTATATAGATAGCTCTATATAAAATATAAAAAATTTATCCTTTCTCAAAGTGGATTAAGAAGCCAAAAGAGTTTACCTTTGATACCTGATATCAAATACAATTTTCTTTTATGCAGAATAAACATTGAGAAACTAAAAACCACCATTTTGTCCTCCTCAAAGGGAAATTGGTAGAACAATTATCTTGCATGTGTGAGGTTCTGGGTTTATTTCCTGGCACACACTATGCACATACATACATATATACATACACATACCATATACACAGTAATTTTTAAGTTAAAAAGCATCAAGTTACTTATGAAACTTCATTCCTTATCTGCTTGCTATTCCTTTATTTTTCAATATTTTCTCAGTTTCTATAATAGTATGATTTTATATATATATATGATTAAATATAGTATGAAGTTTCCAAGTTTGATAATTCAGATGAGGTAATTATTTTTATTTCCTTGTACTGGATAAATAAATGGCATTAAATTTAATATTTTTAATATTTTTATTTAAAGCATTATGAACAGTTATTCACAATCAGATTTTATACATACAATATTTAAGCATCTAGTCCAAGTGTCAACCTCCATCCACCAATGTTCCCCAAATCTACCCTAGGCCACCACTCTCTACCCAGCCTGTCCTTATAACAGACCTTTTTAAGTTTTGTGGTTAAAGTTTGAGTATCATCATTTCATTGTTGTTGACTTTCTGACTTGGATATTTCATTCTTTCCTTTCTTATTCCACCAATTCTTCTGAATCCTGGTTGATCATAATTAATATTGGTTTATAGGTAGTGGAGCAAAATTTTTAAAAAGAATAAAAGAAGGTTGAAGAAAGAGAGGATAAATATGTACAGTATCAATCAAGTTTTGAAAATTATTGTCTCCAATGAGGTTATCATTGTCAGAAGGTTTAGTAGAGTCCAGAGCGGTGGTGCAAGCAGTAGGGCATTTTTCTTGCACGTGGGAACCTAGGATGGACCAAAGTTCTATCCTCTGGCTTGCTATAATTTCCTCCAAGCCTGAGCACATAGTTAGGAATAACCCCTAAGTGTTACTGATGTGACCCAAAAAGAAAAAAAAATAGTAGTCTCTTATTACTGACTGACCATTCTTCTACTTCATTTCTTTCATAATATTAGGGACTTCAAATACACATTGGCATCAAAATTGGGTTATGCGTCTGAAAATGTCGTTACCAAGTCCAGAAATTCAAGATACTATTGATGATACTGTAGGTTTTGTAGGGTCTGTTTTTAACTGCCAGGTGTTTTATAGGTATGAAAAGGTGGGGTGAGGGGTAGAGTGGTGGCGCAGAGCGATAAGGTATCTGCCTTGCCAGCATTAGCCTAGGATGGACAGTGGTTCGATCACCCAGTGTCCCATATGATCCCTCAAGCCAGGAGAGATTTCTGAGCACAGAGCTAGAAGTAACCCCTGAGCTTCACAGGGTATGGCCCCCAAAAAAATAAAGAAAAGAAAAGGTATGGGGAAGTTCCTGTACTCACTCCAAAAAAACATGTCAGTCTTTTTTTTTTTTTAGACACGTCTATACTGGTATAATTGGAGTTTGGGTCAAGTTTTTGTTTCTGCAGAGAGTAGTAGAAAAGTGCAGGGCTGTAGGCTAAATGGTAACTGTGGATGGTGGGCACAGAAGGCATGCCTTTTGTTGGGCAGTAACTTGGTCCATCCTCTCTTCCCAAGATTGCTGTTGTCAGCTACATGGCTGATGTACCCTTAAATTTTCATGGCTTGGTTTACATCTATTTCAAGAAATAAGTGAGTTTATGGATCTGGTCATGTACAGACAGGGCAACTGCATTTCTAAATTGCCTTTTGAGACTATTATCTATTGAACCTTGGCCTGCACTTATACAAGCATTTGATTCATATACATCTATAATGTTTTCAAAAAATGTACTCTTAATATACTGAATAATCTTAATTCTCTTTTCATTTTTATCATGATGTCTTATTCAAGGAATTTTAGCTTTATTTAAACATATTTCAAACAGTTTTTGTTTATTTAAATAGAAAGTGTTAGAGTAAAATGATTATTGACATAATGTGCTATATGGATTTAAAATTACTTTAGTATTATTTTTATTACTTTTTAATCTTCCTGTATTTACTCTAGGTAAGAAGCTACATTTCTCCTACTTGCTTCAAAAATAAAGACATAACAAGTATCTCTAAAGTTGTCATTGATTTTAACTGAAATTTCTGTAATGTAAATACATATTTGTATTAAATTTATCTCAGAAAGGAATAAGAGGATAAATCCAATATGTCATACGATCCTAATATCTGTACCACACTCTTTTGGGCCTCTTAGCAAGTACCTAATAAAATCCCAACAACATACCTGATGAAGCAGTTATTATAATTTCCATTTTATAAATTAGAAAATGAGAAGAGAGGTTAGGCAATTTGCCAAGTCTCTGCATTTGCCTTCTAATTAGCCTTATAGTACATTGTTGGCTATCGATTTTCTTTTTTAAGTTGAACTTGGCTTCAAATTCTGATCTATTTAGGAATTGCAGTGCAAAAACAACATGCAACCAAGAAGAAGTTACCAGATGTAGCCTATAATTTAGAATGTTTCTCATGAAAGAGGGGAGATAAAAAGACAAAACACATCCAACTTCCACTTTTATTTAAATAATAGTGCTAAGCATTCATTCTGCATGATTGGCCTACCTGTTACTAGATGTATGAAGGCTATTAACATTAAAAGCACAGGCCACTTTCAGTCTTCAATAAAAAGTATTATTACATCTAATTTAGATATTTAAATACTCATGCATTAGTGATCTTTTGCACCTTAAAATTCAATCATACCTTTAAAAAAGATGATTTCATTGTAAGAAACTGAATGTTCAAATTTCTACACTTAATTCCAGTTATTCTTTTAAAGGCAAAGTGAGATATAGGGGAGGGAAGAGAATTGGCTAGATGTCAGTGTGCTTGCATTTTTATTATGAACCTGTCTCAATAATGTAAAAAAGGTCATGAAATTTCTCATAGTATTTGTCTTCTCAAATATAAACAAGTAGATGACTTCTATGATATATTCTGAGATTGTTTTGACTCATACGTTACATAAAATTACTTTACTGAGAAATGGACATCTTTCTTTGTAAACGAGTACAATATAAAATATATTTTAATGAGCCCATTGCCTTTTGTATTTTACAAAAGAATAAACTACAGACTTACCTTTTATATCAACCTTAGTAGGACCCTTTTTAATATTTGTAACTTAGACTCATCTTTTTCAAATGATAGCTATCCATCTAAGCCACCTGTTCTAATTATAGTGATCATTCTCTTTCCTTTTGACAGATTCTACATGATAAGATTGCTAAAATTACTTGGAGGAAAACAGAATAAGAATTTTATTCATGATCTGCTTTATGAATTAAAAGATATCACGTATGGCCTTTTACTGAAAAGAACACTGAACCATTTCCTCCACTAGGAAAATGCTCAATTTCTCCGAAATAAAATGCAGTGATAATCCTGTGAAGACAAAACTACTGGTTAATAAAATCTGTTGTGGTTGGGACAGGTGACTGCCATCTGCGAAAGAAAGATGATCCCTGGATGACTATATAAAGTGAGGGGGAAAAGGAGGTAACTTGAAAAACAAGTCTGTGAGTCCCTCTCTTTTCACCATGGTCACTGGAGAAGACACTGGAAAAATATAAAACTGATAAGAATTTACAATGATCACCTGTGAGACAGTCTTCAAATTGCATTTGGCTTTTGATATGGTCTAAAAAAATCCTTCTAAGAAGATCCTTCACTTTAGTACCATTGCAAAGGTCTAGTAAGCAGAAGTTCTCCTTGCTGAGATAGTTGTATTCAGGAGGCTCTAGAGGCTCTATCATCAATCCATTCTGCCCTCAGTTCTCAGAACTGGCCCAGACAGCCTTGTCTTGTCAATTTGGCTCATCAAGACATACAATTCACGCCTCTGTCACCTAAAAATCCTAGAATTGAACACTATTCTCCTTTATTTGATAATATAAAAACATTTTTTTTTAATTTGGGTTTGAGCCACACCCATTTGCAGTCACTGTTTACTCCAGGCTCTGCCTAAGTGATCACCCCTGACAGTGCTCTGAGATGCCTAAGATTGAATTTGGGTCGGCTATGTGCAAGGCAGAGCTCTATCTGATGAGCTATTGTTCCAATATCTGATTATGTTATTTTTATATGATGGGTCAGAACATTTCATAGTTTGTTCAAATTACTATATATATTTATACATATAAATATATGTAAATATATTTCTTATCCTTCATATGTGATTGGTTTAGAATATTTTATATGTAATTTACTTTTCTCACCAAATTGGTAGCATATCTCCTGCTTGCCATCTTCTTGGACTAAAATAATAAGATACATAAAATAATAAGATATTTAATACTTAATGTAACCCATATTAAAAAGTCTTCTCTAAAAATGCTTAACAAGTCTCTTACCCTCTCTTTGGAGGCCTTACTGTATAGGGCTGTCCAGTGGATTTTCTTTCTGTAAATAGACTTTTCTCTGCTAAACCGTCTTGCTCCTGGTAGATTCTTTTACTACCCTATTATTTGGACCCTTTGTGTCTGGGTTATAGACCCTTCTCTGAACTCTTCGATTACACTTGTTCTGACTTGTCTCAGAAATAATCTATGCCAACAATTTCTTGGGGTGCCATCAAAGTCAGGCTTGAGAGGGAAATTGTTCTTTGAAAAAAACAAAATGTCATTCCTAAACATTGCCCAAGTTTTCTAGGCTCTTGCATGTTTTCCCTCACAGAAATAATGTCAGAAAGTAAGAAATAGTTAAGTGAAACACATTTATCATTTATTTGGGAAAAATGGGGAAAGAGACAGAAAGAGAAAAAGAGTAAGAAAAGTAGATGAAAAGAGAGATGGAAAGACAGAGGGAGATGGAGAGAGAAGAAAAGAGAGAGACAGAGAGATACTCAAGAGGGAACACACTACACTACAGTGGAAAAATGAAGTTCACTTATCAGGCAGATGTATATACCTTGGAGTGAGGAAATACTGCCTAAAGAAAGTACACAATCCAGGCAGTGATTCTGGCAAAAATGTGCCTTTGTCTTTACTAAGTAAGTTTTATACAGTTTCCCCAAAGTGTTTACAAAGAACGGTTGCCAAAGGAGTCAGCTTGGAGTTGTTGATGGATTTCTTTTGTTATTATTACTAAAATCTTTGTTCCAGCATTGGACCTCTCCTCCCAGAGTTCAGCTTTGCTCTGGGCCTAGAATGCTACTTCTCATTGGTTTTCTGGGTCTTTTCCAAAAAGTTAAGAATCTCCAAGGTCTTTCTGCCTTTGGGCTAGTTTAGATTCCAAACAATGTTTTTCTTCAATATACATTAGCTATTGCTACATACAACAAATTCACAACATGCTACCTAGGAATTGTTCTTTTTGCAATGGGAAGATATTTTGCCACTTGTCTGCATTCAATTAAAATGATAAGATTTATTTTATTTTGATGGCGGTGACACATACATGTGTGAAAAAGGTTTAGAGCTGGAGAGACAATATGGTAGGTAGGGAGCTTGCTTTGCACATGGCCTAAATGTTGTTAACACTCAGGACTCCCCCCCCTTTGTTTGTTTTTTTTTGGTTTTTTGTTCACACCCAGTAGCACTCAGGGGTTACTGCTGGCTCCACGCTCTGAAATCGCTCCTGGAAGGCTCGGGGGACCATATGGGATGCCCGGATTCCAACCAATGACCTTCTTCATAAAAGGCAAAGCCTTACCTCCATGCTATCTCTCTGGCCCCGTATTTTGTTTTTGTTTGTTTGTTTGTTTTGCTTTGTTGTTTTGTTTTTTAACACCCAGGACCCCTTGTGATCCACCAACCTCCTCTAGAAATTATCCCTGAGTACAGAGCAAAAATAATCCCTGAGCAACTCCAGGTGTGGCAAAAAAAAAAAAAAATCAAGAAAGAACACAAAAGAAGGATATAAGGTAAGTATGTAATGTGAATAGTCAGAATGAGAAAAAATAAAGCCTCAATATATACCTGAACATTTTTATATACAGAGTTTATAGTGTGATATTAATTGTAAGTTCTATTATTTATGTAATTAAAGATTTTTATGATTTTTGCCCCTTACATTACTCTTGTCTACAGTCTACCTTATCTCTCACCCCATATTTCCCTCCCCCCCAAATGGAAAGGATTCTCTTGTTTTAAGTAAATAAAAGTAGGCTTAACATTTGTAGTTTTGATTTGACACACACTTCTGTGAGATGTCACTTAGCAACATTCTTTTGGCTTTGGTTGGAGTCAGACTAAATCTTTTAAATAAATACTTTTGTATCTATATACTATTTTGTACCTACAGGCTGGACACTAGTGTTCAAAACTATACAATAGAGTTTTTTAACCTATAGTCACCTTTCCCCAATTATATAATAAAAATACCCATGTACCCCTGATATTTTTTCTTGTCTATGCAAGCAATGTACGGTTTCCATGTTTGTTTTGTTACATGCCCACTATCCCCCTCATAAATATCCTTGAGTTTTCCTAATTTACTTAATATAAATATACTGTTACATGATCTTAATTCTACTGGGTATAAAAAAAATACACCTCCACTTTTTCTCTTTGAAGCTCACTTTAGATTGTGATTATACAATTTGCTCCATAATTTGGATATGTTTTACTCTTGCCAGTTAAGTTTTTATTTATTATACTCTTATTATTTTCTTATTATTTTTTATCAACAACCACAAAACTAGTTAGAATCATTATAGGACATTCGATCCTGATGGCTGCCACTCACTCTCGCCTAAAGAAAAGGAATATAGTAGGGACCCAGAAGATCTATATTTTAAAATATCTTAGGGTTAGAAATTAATGCCCCAGAAAAGTGGTTTCAGACTTCGTTATGTATCATATATTTCTGGAGAAAATAAAATAATGCAGAATCCATCCAGAGATTCTTTTTTTTTTTTTGGTTTTTTTGGGTCACACCCAGCGGTGTTCAGGGGTTACTCCTGGCTCCATGCTCAGAAATTGCTCCTGGCAGGCACGGGGGACCATATGGGGCACCGGGATTCGAACCGATGACCTTTTGCATGAAAGGCAAATGCCTTAACCTCCATGCTATCTCCTGGGCCCCTGAACTTTTGTTTTTATAGTTTATTTTTTTAATGCTTAAAACAATTTATTTTTTCAAGAAGCATGATTTACAAAGTTGTCCAAGTTGAGTTTTCAACATACTGTGTTTCAACACTAATCCCACCACCAGTGTGAATTTACTTCCATCAATGTTCCCAGGTTTCTTTCCACCCCTCAACCACCTCCTTATTTCACACTCATCCAGCCACCTTAATAGACACATTATCAAGTTTGGCTATAAAATATGTATTTCATGTTTCAAAATGTTTTTGACTCCTTTGAAGTTTGAATATTTAGCTGTACCATTCATTTACAGTACCAATGAGACTGAATCCCCTTGACAATGGTCCTTTCTGTATAACTCATCACCTCTTCTGTTTCCTTTCCTTTCTTCAACTCATTAATTTCTGTCCTTCTCTGTAATCCCATTAAAGAACCTAATGTTTTAGCAAAAAAAAATGCTAGATAATTCATGGACGTCAATGAAAAACTCAGTCCAAAAATTGTCTAATAAATACACATTTAGGTGAATACCTATAATAGAATCATAAAAATTGTTTATCAGTCTCTCTATTATTAGAGAACAGAAGATGAATTTTTTTCAATAGTTATAGGAACCAGTGGAATGTTTCTGTACTTGGGGAGAAGTGTTAAAATGAAAGTGTAGGGATAGAGCAAGAGATAATAAATTTATAACATAAAATGAGAGCCTTTTGGGAAGTTTGCACAATACGTGATTATCATTCAATTTAAAGATTTTATAAGAGTGAACACTCTTGGGGCCGGAGATGTGACGCTAGAGGTAAGGTGCCTGCCTTGCAAGTGCTAGCCAAGGAAGGACCACGGTTTGACTCCCTGGCGTCCCATATAGCACCCCCCCCCAACCAAGGGGTGATTTCATAGTGCTTAGCCAGGAATAACCCCTGAGCATCAAACAGGTGTGCCCACCCCCCAAAAAAGAGTGACACTCTTAAATAATGCCAATCCTCCTGAAATTTTAATGTATATATGAATCATATGCAGATTCTGATTCAGTATGTCCGGTCAGTATGCACCTTAGTTATAGCAAGCTCTATTGTTACTTCTCACTGAGCCAAAAACTATTCTTTAATTTCAAGGGTTCTATGTTTTTTATGGTTCTGTTCTAGTCTATATTCATAAGCTTTCTCATTTTTTTATAAATCAGCTTATTAAACATAGATTATTTCTTCTGAGAATATACAAATCTATCTCTGCCACATTACTACAACATCTTCTCTTAAGTTGAACTCCTTCATATTTTTTACCTCTGGTAGCTTCAACATATTAAAGGCTCCTCAAAATTTTTCAGTAATGAAGACTGTCACATTTGTCATTTTAGAAACATGCTTTCCATGTAAATTGCATGCCATACTCAGGGATAGACTACAACTCAACCCATAAGACAGTGAGGATTCAATTTCAGGACCTCTTAATTTATGTTTAAATTAATTTTTCAAAAACCCACAAGAAATTGTGTATATATTACATCCTGATTCTTTTTCTCTACTTGGACAGTGTATGAGCAAGATAGAAAAAGATGCCTCTATGTGCAACTTTACAGGCTTTGATATAAAAATTCTGCATACATTGTAAGTAAACATCACAATACCCATAAGAAAAGCTATTATTTTCACATTAGCATTTTGAAGAAAAAACTGAAAGTTAAATCACCTTGTTTGCCTGAGGCCAAGAACATATGGAAAGCAACTTATGATAAAAACACTTGAGTCATCCCATTTTGTATTTGTTCATCTATAATAGAAAAGGTATAATTGGCTCACTGAGAGATCCCTGCAAAATCTGTGAATTTTATACAATGCTAGATTACCTAATTAACCTTTGTTAGACAGAAGTGGTTACCTTACTCAGCAAATAATAAGATTTGTTATGCCTTTCAAAAATAATACAGAAGTTATAGCAAACAATATTATCTATTTAAAATTCACCCATTTAATGTAACTGCTAATGGCTTCAAAATAAATTACTTTAAAATATTAACATAAACTAAAAATACAAGCTACTTGCTTTCTAATTAAAAGAGCATTTCTAAAATCAATGAAAATTCTGTCATTAGCCACACATTCCCTCTGCAATGTATGTGATCTATTTTATGATTTCTACTCTACTAGGGAAAGCACATACTGAAAAAAGAGGAAGTTGAAGAAACAGGACTATAATGACCTATGTAATATTAGAAGATTTTTATGTAGAAATCAGGCCACAATAAAATATTCCCATCAGATGGGTTAGATCTTTTCTATATACTATTAAGTCAATGATTTGAAGTACACAATATGATCATGTTTAATAGTTGGATTTTGTTTAGTTTTGGGCCACACCCAGCAATGCTCAGGGTTTAGTCTTGGCAAGCTTAGGGTATCATCTTGGATACTGTGGACCATACCCCAATTGGCTGCATGAAAGGCAAAAGCCCTAACAGTTTTGCTATTACTCTGGTCCCTTATAGATGGATTTTTGTTTTTTACCTACAACTGGCTATGTCCAGGGCTTATTCCTGGATCTATGCTCAGGGTCACTTGTTGCTGGGCTCAGATACCATATAGATTGAACCCAAATTAGCTTGTGCAAGATTCCTTCCTACCATACTATTTCTCTGGACTTCATAGAGTACTATTTTTAAAAAATACTTATAAGTCATCTCAGAAGCACAATGTGGTATAGATTTAGAGTGAATATAGAAAATTTTAGTGATCAACCTTCCTAATCACCATTTACATTTTTGGTAAATTATTGCCAAAGTTTTCTTCTTTTTGATTTGTGAGGAAATAATGATTTCCTAAGTTTGGGTAAAGAAAGATTCAAAAAAATTGGTGTGAGGTGGGGATGACATGGGGACAGGAATGACTGTACTCAGGCTTACTCCTGACTTTGTGCTCAGGAATAATTCATGATGATGCCCAGAGACCATAGAAGGAGCAGGAAATCAAACTTAGGCCTCTTACAAGACAAGCCCCTACCTGTCATTCTATGGCTCTGGCGTCAAGCTTTAGTACTTTTTCTATATGTAGTTTCAATATTAGCCTTGGTTATTTTTCTTTAATTTTAAGCAAGATGTATCAATTTTGAAACTGGAAAACATGGAGGCTTACTTGAGAGAGCAAAAACAAGAATACTCTAATACTTAATGTTAACAAAAGTTAACATTATAATTTAATTTTAAACTTCTTGTTCTTGCTTTCACTTACCTGCTATTTTATACAAATTTGTTTCTATATTATGAAAAATACTTATAGTTGAAAGCTTTAGATACACACACATATATATATTTATATATATATCCATAGTTACATAATCTCACTAAATTCTAACCAATTACTTAATTAAACGCAAATGCTTTATTTCCTGAATGATTTAGTTAAACATAAAGATACTATCCTTGCAGAATTATTCTTTCCTGTGGTTTAAACACAATAAAGTACATTACTCTTCTCAAATTTGTGGAAAGGATAACGAATTTTGCTTTGTTCTGATGCCTTCCACTTCCAATTTCCAAGGACAAATTACCTTGCACTTTTGTTTATGATGTTAAGTTCTATACAACATCTGACCATTTAGAACACTACATTGTGTGTGAATTATTTATTTTTATTTAGAGTAAAGAATGAACTATTGAAAATAAAATGTAAAGCTTTCTCAATAAAATGCTACTTTATGAGTTTTTTCTCTATTTTTCAAATTTCTATATTTTTTTTCCACTATTTCATTTTAAAGAGCTCTTTATTTTGAAGATTCAATTCCATTTTGAAAATGGATTCTCTGGGCCCATAAAAAAAGGTTCATTATCTGAACATTGGCCAAATGTGAAATAGCTTCAAAGTATAATTATATAGATGTACTATAAAACATATTTCTCTATTGTTGCTAGCTTTAGATAAAATAAAATTCCCTTCACATATTTGCTTACAGATTTTAATATGCTGCCCACATATTTTTATTTAAAAATTGTTTGTTAGTTTTCAATGAATGCGTACAGCTAAAACTTTATTTTCAGTGTCATTAGCTCAGATAATGATAAATAATAATATTAAATATTCAACAAACTGAAGTAGTATAAAAGTAAGTAAACTCAACATTACTGAATATATACAGAAGACTGTCTTTATACTATGATAATGGTGCATATCTTGCAAATAAAAAATAGTTATGTGGAGGGTTGTTTAAAAAACATTTCAAAAGTCGCAAGTGTCTAAAATATAGATCATGACTCCAATAGAAAGGAGTGCATTTTAGAATTTCTCTTATATCTTCATGAAATTTATAAGAATTTATAAAATAACACAATACAGTTATTCCCATTCTTGTGTTTTGAGGTAAAGTTTCTAGGTAAATCTTTTCTTTTTCTATCAATTTCCAAACTATGAGTACCATTATAGTCTATTAATAACTGCTAAACTGCTTCAAAATAAGATTTTTCTTTTTCTTATAGGAAAAATAATTTTAGTTTTCTCAGCTAATATCTCTTTCAATGTGTTAATAACTTCTTGTAAAACTAATATGTAATATCCATAATTGAATTACTAATATTTTTTGATTACTGGAGGACTTTGCAATAAAGCACATAGATCTGTGTTTTTTTTAAAAGTAATATTTATAATACAAGATATGTTTTCTTTTTTATTAATAATTATATTTTGACCAAAGCAGATTACAAATCATTCACAGTAGTATTTTATGTACATATTGACATTGAATCAGGGGCATTCCCACCACCAATGTTATCTTCCCTCCACCCCTGTTCCCAGCATGCATCCCATATCACCAAACCTTTGCCCCCGGGCTGCTAGTATAAATAATCCTTCTGTGTCTAGCCTGTTGCAGATTGGGTATAGATTCTGTTGTAATTGGCTCTGCATTTGGTGTTCAAGTCTGATTATTTTTTATTTCTACTCAATGTTTAAATGGTCTTGTACTACTCAATTTTCATATGGTCTTGGTATCCTCCATTACTTCCCCCTCAATGTGTAAGGCAACATAAGATGGTTCAAGTTGTATAGTTCTGGTTGAAGGTAAGAAAAAAAGAAAAAAGAAAAGAGGGGGGCAAAAATTCAAACAAGCAAAAAACTGGAGGAGTCCTTCTAGAGACTATAAGTATCATTTTAAGAAAAGAAAGGGAAAAAGGAAGGAA
>PVKC010018157.1:0-19809 GCA_004027635.1 Crocidura indochinensis
CATTCAAGGGGGGGAAAATAAAAAAGAAAGGAGGTGTGGGGGCAGAGATGAAGAAGAAGAAGAAGCAGAAGGGGGGGGTTGATTCCCTTACCTTATATTTTTTTTTAGCTCAGCCTCACTTCTCCATGTACAGTAACCCCAGGAACATCTGGCAGAATCAGGCGGCTGGGGCTCCTAGGCTGCATCCTGGGGAAGAAATGTCCATGCAAAAAAAAAAGAAAAAAGAAAAAAAAAGAGTTCTGGTCCCTCCTGGATGGGATTGGAATCTACAGTCAGTCGGGGAGCCCTCTCTGCCCGTGGCTGGAAAATTTTTTCGCCTTCTGATGATGAAGCAAAGACAGTCTAAACTCTTGCTGTAAAACTGCAGTCCTCCCTCCCAGCAGACCCCGCCCCTCCCTGGGCAGCGACCAATCAGCGGCCAGATCGTCAGCCCTGCTAGGCCGGAGCCTGCCCTTGATTGGACGGACGGACGCAGCAGCAACACGGCGTTGGCAGTGTGTGAAAACAGTGCATCCATACTGATGAAAGAGGAATTTCCCTCGCCCAGGAAAAGCGATCAGAGAGCCCCCCGAGACCAAGTGGCACCCAACTGGCAGAGCTGAGACAGGCTGGAGGGTGGAGGGGGTGCAGCTGGAAAGAGAAAACACCCTGCAAAGCAGAGCAGAGCAGCTCCAGCCTCCCCCACCTTCTCCTCCACCACCCCCTTCCCTTTCCTCCTCCTGGCACTCAGGCTGGCTTGTGGCTGCCTGCCCTCTAAATACTTTGGAAAATCACAAAACTCTACAGGAACTGGGGAAAAAAAAAATTGATATCCAGGTTGTGCAGGAAGCTGAAGTCATGCTCCCAGAGGATGAGAGATCTAGATAGACTTTTTTTGTTTGTTTAGGAATAAAAGATAAATTATTCAGTGTGTACTTTGGAAATGAATACCTGCCCCCCCCCAAATATATGTATTATTTCCACTGGTGAAGATGGCTGGCCAAGTGCATATGCAAAATCTCTCTCTCTCTCTCTCTCTCTCTCTCTCCCTCTCTCTCTCTCTCTCCCTCTCTCTCTCTTTCTCTCTCTCTCACTCACACACACACACGCACACACACAGAGTTTTCTTGCATAACACCTACTATTGCAGGAATTAATGACTTAGCTCCTAGATCTTGCATTTAAGTTTTCAGACCGAAGGGGAATTCAATTAGTGAACTTAACAATCAATCTGGTATCTGTATGTTGCCAGTTTGTCCTCTAGGATCTGAGAGGGTTTAGGCGAGTCTTCTCTGACTTAGGGTCCATTCGATAAACAGTGTGCTGGGGTCCATATTGTCATTAAGGAAGCAGTGATGACAGGAAAACTTTCCGCCTGAATGCATTCAGTTCCTGATCCCAAGGGTCCCATCAGGACCCCCTGACGTAAAATATGTTCTGATATAAACTGCAGTTACAGAGATAAAAGCAGGAAAAGAGACATGGAAAGGTTAGGAAGCTTATCTATTTACAAACACACACACAGAGTACTCCATATTTTGAATAAAAACAGGGCATTTGGAAAACACAAAAAGCCATACATGATCCTTCCACTAAACAGCATTGTGAATTAAAAACATGGAGCTTCAAGATGACATAAAATACTAATGCAGAATCAAAACCCAATTTGTCTAAAAGGTTGAACTCAATGTATGACTGAAGTCAATTCCTCTTATAAAGTAGGAATTTGAGGATTGGGGGGTTGGATATTAAGTCAGTACAAAGCAAAGAGTATTCTTTATTATTTTTTCAACTGCATTTAAAAAACATACTTATTAGGTTATTTCTCTATAGTAGAAGATAGAAGACTATGCTTTATTTTCTTCAACTCTCAGACTTTTTTATTTATCATTTTAATGTAAAACCACCTTATAGCATAACCTGTGGGTTGTCATTGAACATAATATTTTTTTCAAGAAAGTGAAAGGATCTTAGAAGTCAAACATATCAAATAGACTTTGTATCATACTTCATGTTTGAGAATCTCCTCTTTTTCACCCTCCTGGAATTCTCTGAAATAAGCATTTTCTTAAGTCTTCACTCCTGAAAGTTCAATCATTGAGTTGGATTCATTCCCCCACCCCCCATTTTTATTCCATGAAAGTCAAGACTTGTTGAGTTTTTCTCAGAACTGGTTCAGAAATCTGACCTCTTCTGTGGATTATGTAGATAATATAGATGCTAATAAAATGCCTTATTCTGGAACTCAGCCTCCCCAAGTTACAGCTCCCATGTGGTCAAACAGGTTTCTCTTTCATAGTCAAATTCTCTTTATCAAAAATCCCAATTACAGTTTTTCAAGGGCCTTCATAATCCAGCCCATTATTTTCTAAATCAACTTTTCCCTCTCTGCTTTTCTATGAACTCTCTGATAGTATCATGCTAACCCCTTCAAGGCCTGGATTTTCTAATCCCTGTACCAGTCCGATTCCCAAGAGAGCATTGCTTCACAAAATCATTCCCATCCTTTAGACTTCAGCTAGCACCCTCCATCTTCCTGGAAGAAGACTTTTTCTACCCTGCTTGTCCTTTCCAAAGTTTGTTTCCTTGGATTGCATTCTGCACTATTCTTTTCGCCAGACTATGAAATCCTTCGAAGTGAGTTGATGATCCATACCCAAAAGATGATATCTGTGTTCACGTTCATGAATAACCTATGTCAATATAGTGGCTGCCCCCCTAAAAGCCCCCTAACACATAGTGTTCGTGTTCTTTTTACATTACTCCTTGCATCGATCATAACACTGTGCAGACACTTACTCATACCAAGATTACCATCTCCAGCATTAAGGCCGCACCCATCCATGGGCCCAGGTCAAAAACCTGACAATCATTCTTGGCTCTGTCCCACCACAGCCACCTTCTGACGTCTAATATCAAACCCTGTCTAGTTGAGGAGCTAAATATTTAAATCTTTCACTTTTCTCGGTCTCCATCTTGGAAGCTTTGTCCAAGAGATCATTGTCTTTTACTCAGACAACTAAAATACAACTCCAAGCTAGTTTCATATATAGATTGTTCCAGGATTTTTCTACTTGGCAGCCAATGGAAAATTTCAATACTAGATTTCTGATAATTCCCTGCTTGGTAGCTTAGACTATTCGCTGTGGACTGAATTGTGGGCCCCTGACCCACATTCTTTGATTGAGACTCTTAGACCCAAGGAGAGGGAATTTGGCAATGGAGACTTCTGCAGATAATTAGGTCATGAGGGTGGGGGGGGGGCTTTGTCCTGGAATTTCTGCCCTCAGATGAAAGGACACCAGGGAAGGAATTCTTTTCTCTCTCTCAGTCAAATGAGTCAAGAGAAGCCGTTATCTGGGAGACAGGATGAGTGTCTTCCCCAAAACACAGACCTTCTAGAATTGTGAGAAAACAATATTTTGTTATTGAAGACAGAGTCTGGGGTGAGAGCGGGGATATTTGGCTATGACAACTGAGCTGACAACTTGAACCTATAGAGGTACTTGGGTTTGCTCTAAGAAGATGAAGATGCTTAATGTGACCTGTTCCTCCCCAACTCCCCCAGCCTCATCAGAAAGTCCATCCACTCCCTGCAGGTGAGCTCAGTCCCACCTGTTGTTCTTTTCTGGCTATGCACTCTAGAGCTAGGCGTCTCAAAGTTACTGTGCCTGCAAATCCCCCAGGGGCTTGTTAGCTGCACATCCTAGCTCAGTCGTTCCTGGGTGGCGTCTGAGACTGGGTTTTGCTAATAAGCTCCCAAGTGGTGCTGATGCGATTGGTTCAGGAGCTATCCTTGGAGCAGCAAGACTGGCTAGATTTCACTTGAAAGCATAACGGAGTTTGTCAAGGTTTTCATCTGGTTAATTTCTTAGCTCTGTCTTTTAACCTGTTGGCCAGCCAAACCACTTTTGTCGTTCCAACGTCGAATCTAGAATGTGCCTCGCACAAGGGGGAGATGTTCAGTGATGTTTTGAATGAATGAATTTAGCAATAGAATGTACTATAGATCAGGAAGGATTCCCCCATCCTCAGTTTATCCTGTTCTTTCTTGCTTTCCTTTACCCTGCCCTCCACCCCTTCTTCTTCACCACTCTTTCTGCAATACAAACTCTTAAGTGTTGAAATTTGGCAGGTGGTGTGTGGAAACCTTACTAGTTATTGCTAAATACGAACGAGAGTGTTTTGAGAAAGTAAGCATAGACCCAGGAATAAATTCCTATCTATTGTTATATAGGAATTTGAGTGCTTAGAGAAACCAAACATAGACCCAGACATATTATCGCCTATATACAAAGTGAAGGAGGTAACCAGAGGTACTAAAGTCACAGACAAGGATTGGGGAGATAGTTGTTTGTTCAGACTATGACTGGCCCTGGTTCCATTCCCAGTACATCATGTTGCTTACCCAAGTACCACTAGGGGTCACTCCTGAGCACAGATCCAGACAGAACTAGCCTTTTGAACACCACAGGGTGTGGCTCAAACTTTTCCTTTCTCAAATAAATAATAAATGAACTAAAATACAAATCCTTTAAAATTGAGAAACAGAAGTTGCCAATTATTTTCTACAGGTTGATTAATTCAAGGTCTCATTTTCTCTTGTTCGCAAAGTCCAACTGCTCATTTTTATATTTTCTAAATTATTATGATAAGACATTTATTTTATGTTTCCCATTTCAGTAAATAACACCATTTTTAATGGCTGACCTTTCTCTTCACCAACATCCAAATACTCCCAAATCCTACAAAATCCTATCTCTCCTATCATTGGTTCTCTCTAAAATTATTATCATTATTATTACTGCTAATAATTCATTATTATTATTATTTTTTATTATTGTTAATAATAATTTGCTTTGGGAACTATATTCAGATCTTCTCAGGGCTTACTCCTGGTTTCCATTCTCAGAGCTCACTCCTGGAAAAGTTCACCATGTGTACTGCCAAAGATAGAACTCAGGTCAGCCACATGCAAAGCAAGCATTTTACCAGCCCTGGACTATTTCTCTTTTCTTTCCATTGTCATACCTGCATTCTCTTTTTTTTGGTGGGGGGCACACCCAGTGACGCTCAGGGGTTACTCCTGGCTATTCGCTCAGAAGTCGCTCCGGGCAGGCACCGGGGACCATATGGGGAACTGGGGGATCGAACCGCGGTCCGTCCTAGGTTAGAGCAGGCAAGGCAGGCACCTTACCTCCAGCGCCACCGCCTGGCCCCCATACCTGCATTCTTAACTCAAGTCCCTATTCCCATCACGTGTCTCCTTTATGCTTTTTTATACTCTAGTCACCCAAACTAAGCCCTAGTGTTCTTTGAAAAGCACAAGTCTCCTCCTGCCATTAATTTCATGAATTTCATGGATCCACCTCTCTGCCACGATCATCACAAAAATATATCGAGTAATTCTAGAATACAGTTTCTTTTTTTTTCTTTTTTGGTTTTTGGATCACACCTGGCAGCGTTCAGGGGTTACTCCTGGCTCTATGCTCAGAAATCGCTCCTGGCAGACTTGGGGGACCATATAGGACGCTAAGATTCAAACTACTATGCTTCTGCATGCAAGGCAAATGCCTAACCTCCATGCTCTCCCTCCGGCCACTCAGAATACAGTTTCTTGTTACTCCTCTTGCACTCATTCATTCCCTCCTACTTCACATTAAGTATTACTAAATTAATTTTCCCCCTAGAATGTATTATGTTCTTTCTACAAGAGATTCTGCTTTGCTTTATCAGAGGTTTTTGGGATCCTGTTTACATCCATCTAACACTTTTCTTTCCAGAACATCTCTTCTTTTGGGAAGTCTTTCCTGACCCCCTAAGTTTGCTTTCCCTGACCCGCTGGCCTTTGCTTTCTCTGTTCCTAGCCATCTTGTTCATTATACTCCGTATCACAGACTACTATAAATCTGTCTTATTTGTTTACAGATTTGGGTTATCTCTGCAACAGAGAGGATCACATCTTCCCTGCTCTTTCATGTTTCCTCTGTAACTTGCAGTGATATGAGAACTAATGCTCACTCCTGGTTGTGGAATGACTGGCCGAATATGCTACAAAATAATTCTTAATACTAAAGTGGCAAAGACAAAGCTTCGCTCCAGGAAAAAAAAAATCTAGTCAAGCCATAGAGACAATGGATGTCTTTAAATTAAAAAGACATTAGAGTAGAGAAAAGAGAGGAGAAATAGAAGCAGAAAGGCACAATTCAGGAATGATATTGTCTCCTTTATTGGCTCTACTAAAGCCAGCAAGCTTCAGAGAGAACAGGAAAAGTAATCTCCGATGATGTTTAAGATGGAGATGATTTCCATAGAAACAGTCTTCCTTCGCGGGGGGAGGATAGGTGTCCTGGAGCAGATGGAAGTATTGACTTTCAGAAGAGATGGCTAGAAAGGAGGACAAGGGTGTTTACACGAAGGGAGAAATGAGACAGAAAGACAAGTTGCAGATGGGCCTGAGCTGTGACAATTCAATCTGAGGGCAGATTTTTCTCTCAATAGCCTATTCCTGGCCTGCGTTTTCCTGCTCTAGACTGGTTTTTTTTTTTCCTCCTCTAGCTGGTTTAATGGATAAGCCCCATTGCCAGTCCCTTGGGATCAAAAACCAAGCGTGAATCTCTGTGATCTCCACGGTGCCTCTCGTGGAACAGGGCTGAAACCATTTGCCTTGGATTCTCGAGAAAAATCTGCGAACATGAGTAAGTTTTGCTTTTCTTCTTCTTCCTCTTCTTTTGAATGTGTGGGTTGTTCCAAAGGCAGCAGGGAATAGAAAATTGGTTTTATAATTATCAGGGGGAAGAAAGTTAGAATGTTTTTTCATGGAGTCTGTCACCAGAAAGGTCACCTGGTTCATAAATTTTCTCCACAGGTTCAGGGAAGAAAAGAATTGGGGGGCGGGGAGCAGGACTAACACATTGGTGGTGAAAGAAAATAGTGAATGAAAGCATGTACATGGAATGATGTCTGAGAAACCCTGACAAATCGTGGCACATACTAAAAGTGTGTTTGCTATATTCTTACGATTCCTGCCGGCAGCATCAAGATCATCATTCTCTTTAGGTTCTAGAACTCTTTTACGATTTCATGGCAAAGAAAAATATTAAAAATTATTTCCCCTCCCTCAAAATAGTGGAAAGGGAATATGTTAAAGATGTCTTCTCTTCTTGGTTTAGATATCCTTGATGTTTTGTAATTTCTTTTGCTGCATGGCTCAACCCAAAGGAACACATACTTGCTCCATTGTTCCTTTTATGGGCAATTAGTCCTTTACAATTTAGTATCTTATATAACAGCTTTGTAGCTACTGGGAAAATTTTGTAGCTTTGTAACTCAAGGGAGGTACCTCCATGGTCAGGGGCACAAGCAAAGCATATGAGTGAGACTAAGCCAAGTGAATCCACTGCCTGGATTCACCATGCTGGGCCCAGCCCTTAGGTATGTTCCTTAGGCAAATTGGGATGGCCCTAGTGGTACTTCACAGTACATGATCCCATTTGCTCTACATCTCAGAATCTCATTTTGAGTAGTTGGTACCAGTGGTGGAGATGGCAATGGACCTCTGGCCCTCTTAAACATTGCTTTGGCGCCACCAATAAAATAGAAAAAAAATGAAAAGGGTTAAGTTACTATATAAAGTTTGAAAGAAAAAAAAACCCTATCATTTTACTTCATTCATTTTTTTTTGTTTTTTGGGGGGGCCACACATGGTAGTGGTCAGGGGTTATTCCTGGTTCTGTGCTTAGAAATCACTCCTGGCAGTTGTTGGGGGGGGATATGGTATGCTGAAGATTGAACCCCAGTCAGCAAAAAGGAAGGCAAGTGTCCTCTCCAATGTACATTTCTCCAGAGTTGAAATCAGCTTAAAATCCCTCTTAATTCCTGCTCCACATTGATTTTTGTAACTAGTACTCGGCTTTTGTCTTAGAAACTGCTGAGAACCCAAGTTTGCCAAGATCTATTATCTAATGAAAAAGAAGGTAATAGGAGTTGACTGTTGAAACTGCAATACCTGTGTCTAACAAATATCGAGCCTTTCTGCAATTCCCCCGGCAATGAAATAATGTCCATGGGACTCCCATACTTAAGTTCACTGTAGTTTCCCAGCAATCCTCAGAGCAGTTTAGGAACTACCGTCTAAGGAAAGTCTCCCAAGTCACCATCCACTGTCAACTGTTTTATCTTATGGCTGTCCTTGGGGCCTTTTGACCTGCATTTGAAATTGGAGACAGTAACTTGGGCCAGAGTTGCCTTGGCATACCTATCTCTGAAGCATTTCATGTGACGTGGGTGAAGTTCAGGATTCTCCCAAATTTCAGAAGCTTCTGGGCCAAAGAGAAGACATAGTGAGACAAGGAGGAAGGGAAGCTGATGCTGTTCATGACTATTGGTTGTAAAAATAATGAATTCTACAACAATCCATCTTTTTTTTGGGGGGGGGGGTCACACCCGGCAGTGCTCAGGGGTTACTCCTGGCTCCATGCTCAGAAATTGCTCCTGGCAGGCACGGGGGACCATATGGGGCACCGGGATTCGAACCGATGACCTTTTGCATGAAAGGCAAATGTCTTACCTCCATGCTATCTCCCAGGCCCCAACAGTCCATCTTAAGTATATACCTGTCAAGTTGGCAGACTGTATAGGATGGAAGGGAATCTGGAGCCATTGGTGGAGAGGAAAGCTAACACTAGTGCTGAAACATTGTATACCTGATACCCAACTTTGTAAATCACAGTGTCTTCATTAAAAATAATTTTAAAATGCTTCTTTTTTAAAAAGAAAAGAAAAAAATTTTAAAGAAAAATATTTCTATTCTGAAAAGAATAAAAAGACAAGCTAGGGCTAGAGTCATAATATAGTAGGTTGAACGCTTGCTTACCATGCATGTGGCATTCCCCCAGGTTCGATCCCTGGCACCCATGGAGCCCCACCAGGAGTGACTCTTAAATGCAGAGCCAAGAAAAAGCCTTGAGAAATTCCGTGTGTGGCCCTCAATAAAAGTATAAAGGTACCAACGACTGTCTTTTCTATCATCTCTCTTCTTTAATACTGGATATGTCTTTGAAGGTCCTCATCACTATTCTCTTAGGCTTGTTGAGAGATCACTTGTGGTTCATTATCTTTTGACCCTTTGACTAGATTAGAATAAAAGATGAGTGTGCGCTTACACTCCCTTTTCCATCTCCTTATATTAATTGGGGTATTTTTTGCAAAGAGATGTCAGACTCGAAAGGTTACAGGTGATGGTTTATCTGCTTGGATTACTTGAAAGACTTTCATTTTCTCAGTTTCTGCCCAACTTCTTGCCACCAAGGTCGAACCAGATGGGGGTCTAGAAAGGACAGGATGGAGAGTGACCTACTACCTGTTCTACTTCTCATTTCTTCCCACATCAACTGACCCCTTGATTCTAATGGATACGCTACTGGATTTTCACTGTTTCTTTTTCATTTCCTCCACTAAAATTTAAATACCCCCAATGATTGAAAAGGGAATCTTTTCCCATTTTCTTTATTGATACACTCTAAATGTTTACAACATTATCTGACTCCTGAACTGTCAATCATTCATGAATAAAATCCAAGAGGATTACATTTTGGATTCCATATGCAAGATGAATGAGTAGGAAAGTTGGGATACAAGCCAGGCATTGGAGAGGGTAAACACTATCTAAGGATCTCCAAGTTGTGTGAGAAAACCCACTGATTAGGAAGGGAACTTTAGTGACACGTGATACAGTGAGGTTGAGATATGTTCTTTCTTTGGTATTCTGTGGACTTTTGAGAGCCCAAGAAAAGGTCTTTACTAGAGTGGTAATAGGTTCCTTTTCAAAAGAATCAGAAGGGCTGGGCTTCTGGAAAAGGCAATGAGTAAACAGCAAACTTTAGGTGAGATCATATATGACAGAATGGGTAAGCTCATGGACATCTCTAGGTGATAACAAAGATTACATGTAGGAAACAGGAAAAAAATGTCCTCGCCTTTTATCTATGGAAGAACGTCACACCAGAAGGTGGGACCATCCGGTTTCACTACCAATCGAAGATGCTGCTTTATAGAATAACATCCAATGAGAATCCATGTGGGAGTTGATTGACAGAGACAGACATTTTGTAATTCCACATTCTGTAAGTAGGCTTTGACTGTAAACTTGCATTCAGACTATATATATACTATACTATACAATACTACACTATACATGTAATGTATAATAAATATGTATAATAAATGTATAATAAATATGTAAATTATAATATATAATATAATGTAATATAATTCTCTTAAGGAAATGCCTGTCATTGTTCTCCCACATGCCCAGTCTCTATTTTTTCCAAGTTGTCACATAACTGAGATCCACTCAGTCTGTGTGGCATTTAGCAGTGCTATCTATTGGTTCCCAGATGTACAAGATGTAAAGATAAGGGAGACATAGACCTGGTACCAAGGAAGTGCTATTAAACAATTACATAATAGCCCCCTAAGTGAGCTCTATGGGCACTCATCTCCAAATATCCTTGAAAAGATGGTTCCACAGTTAAATAAATTTAGAAAAGTTTAGAAAAATCCCATTAGCTATGCACTTTCATCATAGGCTTTCTCTGCTTACTTTCTGACAGTGTGTTTTGTGTGTCTCCAAGAAAGGGTAGTGTAAAGTTTGCCACATTGAAGAATTGATTATTCAGACAGGGGCCCTTTCATAAAAAAATAATTTCAAATGAGTGAGGGTTTTCTGGAAGGATCTGTTTTGGGAAAAACACTTGCCCAAAGGAATAATTTCTTTCCTTTTCTCTTCTTTGAGCCTTATTCATCACATTTGACTATTTGACTCAATATCTTTCTTTTGATTCTATTTTCTTGCTATTTAAAAGTCTTCAACTTTTCCAACGATATGTGAGTAGCATGGTGCTTCCTGTTCAGCTTTCAGAACCACAATCACCGAGAAGTCTTTGGAAATTCATGAGACCTTGACTGGATCTTAGAGGAAGTCTAGGTCTGCATAGAATGCTTGAATCAAACTTTGAAGATCCCTGACAGGCAGGTCTCTTGTCCAGAAAAGGGTCTTTGGTGGTAGTAAAATGACCTGTGAGCATCACTATATTTCTAAACCTTCACCCTAAAACTCTACATTCCAGTGAAAACCCATTTTCCAGACATTCTTTTTCTCTACCAAATGCCACTCATGATAAGTGTGTCTCTCTAGTGTTCCCAGGATGGGGTGGTGGGGAAACTGAGATCATTTCCTCATTAAACTTTACACTGTAATTTCTGTGTGCAGGGGGCAACCTTATGAAACATCTATTATTATCCCAAGGTTAAAGATAAGCAAAGTTACTGGGAGATTAAGGAAACTTTCCAAGGGCCTTACAGCTGGTCAGTGGTGGAATCCATTTGCCGCCTTTCCTCCATAAGAGAGCTTCAGAGTGTCTTCTTTTTACCATTATGCAACCTGACTCTCAATGTAATGGAAAAGATACATGATAAGTTAGAAGGATTAAAAGATTTTTTTTAAAGATGCTGGTAGAATTTGGTAAAAAGAATCAGATACAGGTTGATTTGGGGGGGAATGCTTGTAATTGATAGAGTGTAAATGAGACATGCCTCCTCAAAAGAATCCTTTGTCAGGGGGCCAGAAAAATACTACAACAAGGAGGGTACTTGCCTTACACACAGCCAACCTGGGTTTGTTCCCCAGAATTCCATTAGGTTTCCTGAGCATTACCAAGAGTGATTTCTGAGTGTAAAACTAGGAGTTATTCCTGCATATCACCATGTGTAGCCCTAAAACATGCTAAAAAAAAAGAGTCTTTCGGCAGAGATTTGCATAGATAAAGCAATAGATGTCACAGGGTCTCTGAGACAGTGCTTCAAACACATGAATCAAACTCCAGAAAGAACTTTCTGGAAGAACTTCACGTGAAAGACACTTGTATATTCAGATGCTCTGATCTCTATGTTTATTTGTAAATGGAATATTACTGTGAATATTATGAAAACCACTATGATTAAAATAAAAAAAATGGAAAAATAATTAGTCTTTGAGGGGGCAACATACCTTTGCTCAGGTTTTAGTCCTGGTTCTGTGTTCAGGGATCACTCCATGGGACCATATGTGGTTCCAGAGATAGAACCTGGTTTGGCCTCATCTAAGGCAAGCACCTTATCCATGTACTATTGCTCGAACCCCCTGAACCAAATGCTTTTTTTTGTTTTTTGTTTTTGGACTGTACCCAGTGACACTCAGAGGTTACTCAGGTATCCTGGCTATGCACTCAGAAAAATACTCCTGACTTTAAACCAAATCTTTAAAATTGAAGCAATAGTTGTTTATAACCTCCTTTAAATTTTGGTGTCTATAATTAGAAGTTGACATCTGGATAGAGTCTTTTTACCACCCCAAATCTTCTTTCCATCTTTCTACATGCAGTGAATCCCTTTGAACCAGTGGACAGCTGTACCTTGGTCTCTTCTTTGGGGTAGCTGCCATTTTGTTCTTCAGTCCAAGAGATTTTGTTTTCTTTACTAGTTGTCTCAGCTTGGTTCTTTCCCAGTGACCTAGACTATTTTATTTCAATAGTAGTCTTGGTTTCCTTTCAAGACCATAACTGGTCTCTTTTTACTGGTCTCTTTTCATCTGTCAACAGACACAGGTCACTGAGCTTTCCTTGCATTTCTCCATGTTTCACTGTACCAATTCACAACATTTTGAACACTGCTGACTCATCTCATGTTAACTCATAACTCTCATTCTGACATCCACTTCCCTCTTCATGTATATTTTCTTTTTTTAATATAATTTTTATTTTGATCGTAGTGGCTTACATATTGTTGACAACAATATTATAGGTACATATGTACATAAAATCAGGGGGGTACCATCACCGATTTGTCCTTCCTATACCTCTGTGTTCATCCTACTTCCCATATCCTCCTCCCACCTCCCAATATCCTCCTCCCTTCCCCCGGGGCTGCTAGAATATGTGGTCCCCTCTGTACCTAGCTTACTACTTAGTAGTCTTGGTCTTGGTGCCTCCCTTATTTCCCTCTCTAACTGGGAGTCAGGACTAGATAGTTCAAGTTATGTGGTTTTGTTTGAAGAGAAAAGTAATAAACTGGGGTAAAAGTCTAATATGCTGAAAATGGGCGGAATCCTTCTAGAGGCTCTCATCGTCATTTTTATTTATTTTTTTTTATTTTATTATTATTATTATTATTATTATTATTTTTTTGGTTTTTGGGTCACACCCGGCAGTGCTCAGGGGTTACTCCTGGCTCCATACTCAGAAATTGCTCCTGGCAGGCACGAGGGACCATATGGGGCACCGGGATTCGAACCGATGACCTTTTGCATGAAAGGCAAACGCCTTACCTCCATGCTATCTCCGGGGTTCCCTCATCGTCATTTTGAGAGACGAAGGAGAAAAAGAAGGTGAAACACCCCAACAGTACAAAAAGAAGTGTCAAATATTCAGTGAGCACTCCAGCGATAATGATAGGCACCACAGAAAAAGCCATGGTCTTGAGTTAAAAAACATGGCAGAGCACATAAAGAAAGAAAAGAAAAGAAGAAAAAAATATAAATCTAAATGGGGATAACAACTTCAATAACCACTCCAAAACAAAGAAATCGACAAAAAGTAGATAGGTAAATAAAAATTAAAAAAATCGATGTATATTTTCTATAAGTAACAATTTCAAACGTATATAAATTGTCTCAAGTTTTCTTCCAAGAACATGTGTTGATGTTTTATAATAAAACATTTTATCTTTATTTTAAAAATAATGTGTGCCAAGAGAAAGCATCTGGCTTTGTTTTATCTGTCACAGAAAAGGACTCATGTCATGGGCATATTCTTTACCAGAAACGGGCAATTATTTTGCTTTCCATCTGGATCTGCGGGGGACAACGAGGTTGACCTTAAGAACCGTCCTCTGATTCTGATGTCATCACCTTACATCATTTCAGTCTCTTGTCACTCTGTTCTTTCTTGAAAATCTCAGATCTTTCAAATCTCAAAGCCTTGTAGATGCATTTAAAAGGCTTCATGAAAAAGGAAGAAATAACCCTATTTAAATATCCACTGAGTCATTATCATCTTGAACTCCGGGGGTAGGTCTCTCCATTACAGTGAAACAAAATGAGAATTGTTCTTTTCAACTCCAGCTTTTTTTTTTCCTCCAGCTTTGCCTACACCCTGTATCTCCCAAGCTGATGCCCACACACTCTGTTCCCTGCCCAGAGTGCCAGCGCCAGCCTCCCCAACAGGCCTGATCACTTACAAATGTAATTATTTTATTTTGCAAAGCAGTCCAGTCCAGAGATGATTAGGGTGAGATTACAATCATGGATCCTGGGGCCAGAAGAAATCTTACTGTTCATCTAGATCCCAGGCCCTTGTCTGAGGGCTTAGAAAAAGAAAGACAATGGTGGGCATTTATGAAAGATAGAAAAGATTTTAGCCCCTTTGTATGTTTTGGGAATTCATCATTTTCTGGAGGATTTCCATGGGATATCAGAGCTATGCCTGGTTCTTGCCTTTATTCTCTCTCTCTCTCTCTCTCTCTCTCTCTCTCTCTCTCTCTCTCTTCCTTTACCCCATCCACCCACTGTCTTTTCCCTGTGCAAAGCATTTCAACTGCTGGTCACCGAGTTACAGCTGCCAGTAATCCCACCTGTATCAGGAATTCATAGTGTCTTGTTCATTCCCAAGTTAAAAAAAATTGGCTTTGGTCTCAAGAAAAGTGGACATTAAAAAATTCACAGTTGTGTAGACTCATGGAAGGGATGCTTATTTATAGCCATAAACATTTGCATCTATTGGCAAGAAAGACTCACTATCAATGAACAGAAAACCAGCCACATACGTAGGGCACTGGCAAAATTAGCCTCTCCGTTTTCAAAACCACCAGCTTTGCTGTAGACAAAGACTTCCTTCATGTGCTCTGTCTCACAGGGGCTGTATATTCCAAAAGTAATTTTTCAAGCTCTCAATTTGCTGGGTCCCTGACTATGAAGCACAGATGATATTTTTAATCTATTTTAATCTTAAAGTTATTTTTAACATAATTAAGCATTTATAACTTTGCTTTATATATACTTGAAGTTCTATTACACCACTGTGCAAATCCTTTGGGCCGTTCTTCTACAATTCTCTATTCTCAAGTTTTCCTACTTAAATAGAATGAAGAAATTGCCTTTTGGTTGAAAAATCAGTAGCTTCCTTGAAAAGAAATTTCTGATCTTGAAACCAGCACAGCCAAAGGATTTCCCCCCAACAGCTAGAAAAAGATAGTTTTACCAAAAGGGCAATTAAACACATTTTTCATACTGAATCAACTAATGACTACTTATTGCTCTAATTAGACTAACTGACACCTAAATGCAGATTCTATCTTTGTCCTCAGAAGAGACAAAGGGGCTGCCTAATTTATCTTTATGTCTTCAATATTGAAAAGATTATTATTAAACATTCATTGCACACTCTTCTTTGAAAAGCACTTTGTGATAATTAATTTATCACTTCACATTCACACTCCATCTGGGGGGTCATTTTCTTTGCTTTCATTACACTCACTGAGAAACTGAGGCATTCAAAGGTGGAAAACTTCATTCCTTAGTACCAAAGAAACTAGTGGCTGAGCTGGGCAAGAAACCCAGATCGTAAATTTAGGCCTCTCTATTGCCCCGACACTCTCTGTGAAACCTGAAACTTGAGCAAAGGTGCTTATTCAACTGACATATGTCAGCAGGTAGTTGGCAACTGTCATTTGAGTGAGTTCTCTTGTGCACTTAGAGCAAGCAATAAAGGAATAGATTGTCTTGGAAAAAGAGAAACACAGCCAGCGTCTTAAAATAATCTGGAGGTCTTTCTATTTAAAAGCTAGCAATGAAATTACTTAGACCCTGTTTTCTGGCACTTTGAATGAAATGTGTGTGTGTGTGTGTGTGTGTGTGTGTGTGTGTGTGTGTGAGATTTTTTATTGTTTGTTTTGGTTTTGTGTTTTACCTGCTAGCCTGGCCTGTTTACATCTATGTCACTATTTTTAAGAACTTTACTTATTATTCAAAACCAGGAGCAGCTCTGCAGAGCACCATAATCCTTTGGAAGAATCCACTTGTGGATTCTGTTACTTCTCACGGAGGTGAATGCCCATGGCCATTGAGATGAACAAAGGGTTTGTTTGCTTGGCATATCTCCAGAACATTACTGAAGGTCAAAGTCAGCACTGTGCAGTCATTGTTTTCTTGAAGGAACTTCAAGAAGTTCAAGAACAAGCTGGAACTTCATGAAACACACAACCTGCTCAACGCTATGTGTCTTCTTAGCTAACATCTTCAGATTGGGTGTGGACAAAGTTTAATAGGGACTTATTTGTCTGAGACACTCTCCACTTGTAGCTATCATCTTTTGTTTTCTCTTCTGGATCTTTTCGAGCCCTCTGTAAATCTGGTCAGAATTGCCTTTTCTCAAACCTATGATCCATCTGCAGTTGCCACTGAGTTTCTTTACACTGTCCCTAATAGCCTCAGAACTAGTGACTAACCTTGCCATAACCCAGGAGATTGAGAAGATAAATCCGTGAATCAACTTTCACTTCTAGAGTTCTAGGAACAATCCTGTTCTGTTGTACAATCTGGGCCAGGCTGCTGCTTCCCTCCAAAGCTCAGGTTCCAGCCCTACAAAGAACCAGAAGGCCAGAGACTAGTCCAGTTCCCTTGTTCCACAAGCCACAGAAACAACCATCATGTGACTCCCTCCCTCATTAACTGGTTCCACTGCAGTTCAAAATTTACCCTAACTCTTCATCTGGAAGAGA
Source organism: Crocidura indochinensis (assembly GCA_004027635.1). Taxonomy (NCBI): domain Eukaryota; kingdom Metazoa; phylum Chordata; class Mammalia; order Eulipotyphla; family Soricidae; genus Crocidura; species Crocidura indochinensis. The sequence goes on from PVKC010018157.1 coordinate 16,792, forward strand.
ATCTGGAAAATGAAAGAATTTCTTTTAAATTTGGGAGCTATTGTATCCTGCATTAATTGCATGGAGATTTGCATATTAAAGACATGGAGTAGTCCAGTACGATATGCACGAATTAATTTTATTCTCCAATTTTGAGGAAACTCTTATAAATATCAATGATGTGCTTGATAAATGCAAATTTATAGAAAAATAGGTCATACAAGCAATGTTTCTCAATAGGATTTAATATTTATACTCATGCCGGTGTTTAATGTCCATAACCATGCTCTCAGATATACACATGATATACACATGATTTCTTGAGCTGTGGGTGGGAAGGAGAGGATGGATCCAGGCTCTAGGATCTAAAGAGGAAAAGGAGGAGAGATGTCATAGTAGGTGGTAAAGGGTTCTTCAGGTAGAAAGGACACCTGGTCCTGAGCCATTTAGTTACCTATGGAAGCTTGGACATGAAAATTTTATTGAAGATCACATTCTTAGTTTGGTACATCCCTTTATGTTGAATCCGCATTTCTCAAAATGTCCTTTCCTAATTTTTTTTTGACATGTGACCTCTTATAATGTTCTTTTTTTTTTTCCTGGTTTTTGGGTCACACCCGGCAGTGCTCAGGGGTTACTCCTCACTCTATTCTCAGAAATCACTCCTGGCAGGCTCGGGGGACCATATGGGATACTGGAATTCGAACCACCATCCTTCTGCATGCAAGGCAAATGCCTTACCTCCATGCTATCTCTCCAGCTCCCAATGTTCTTGACCATCAAGTATGTTGAATAGCAGTGAGTATAGGCTCCATTAATTCTCAGTTTCAACTTTCCCATTAATTAGCATGTGACTTTGCTAGGGGCTCTTCATTTCAGCCATGGGGCTGGTAGCCCTCCTAGGAATGTTGGGAGAGTTAAAATAAAAGGCTGGTGCTTTGAGCCAGGGAGATAGCTCCAGTGGGGTAGCATATGTCCAATATGCAAGAGGCCAAGAAATTAATCCTCAGCATTACATTCCCTATCCTCCAGTATTGATCCCCTATGGCCTCAAAGAGCATGCTGGGAATGGTCCCAAGTTCCCCGAGTTCATTCAGCCTGTGTGGTCTCTATATATTTTAAAGAAAATATTTTCTGTGTGCATAAAATACTTTAAATATACCTCCCTATGATATAGAAATAAATCATTAGTAGAAATTGCCAATAATGTGTCTTGCTATCATTTAGAGCTTAATTCTCATATTTAAAAGTTTCACAGCCAAGCTTTAAACTGTCAGAAAGTACTGGAATAAAAAACTACATGCCTCTCCTGGTCTAAATCAACAGTACAGTGGATAGGATGTTTGTTGTGCACATGGCCAACCCAGGATTGAAGACCCACAGTACTACTTAAGATCTCTAGAGTCTCACCAGGGGTAATTCCTAAGTAAATAGCCAGAAGAACTAAATAGGAGTGTACTCCTCCCCAAATAAACTCTCTCTTTCTCTTTTCTTTCTCCATAAAACTGAAGAAAGGATAAGACACCCCCTCTTCCTTTTGTTAATAGTGCTGCTGTATTATGTTGGGGATCATATATTGTGGCACCACAGATTACGCTCGCCAAGTCAAAGATTCTTTTTGGTAGCAAGGTGACATATCAGGTCAAAATTGTAACATATTAAGCTTAAAATTTGGGGCCTCATACATACAAGTACCATACCCCTGAGTTACACCCTTGGGACCAAAGTTATTTTGTATAAAAATCACACGCGTCTAGAAGCTTGTATGAATGCTTCAATTATTGCAATAGTGAATGAAGTCCAAAGGAATCAAGCATAGAAGTATAAAATAATAGAAAAGATTCAAGTGACTTGTAGTCTGAAGTTTCAAATGGTGTGACTCACCATTCAGATCCAGAAGTGAATTTTATTGGGTCAAATGCTTTCTTGCTGATTCATTACTGTGTATGTGTAGCTGGTGGAGACAATGGAATGTTTACTCAGAGCCAAAGTCTTGCTCTACGTCCTCCTTGGCTTTTATTTGAATTGATTGAATAGTTTTAATCTATATTTTAAAAGAAATGCCTCCCTGCTTTTCTCCCCCATAACAGTGAGGAGTATGCTATTAATCCTTCCTTGATGTTAACAGCTGAGCACTTTACACGGGTTAGAAACAAATTAAAATAAATGTAAACTATTTCTGCATCTTCCAATATTTCTCTTTTTTGCTATATTTATCTTAACGAGTTTCATTACATTTCAAATTAAAATATAACATTGAGAATGCATTCGATACAGCAGTATCTTTTGTTGTCACGTTCCTGCAGTACAGAGATGGATTCTGTGCTCTATTGGGGTCATCTATGTAAATCAACAGCATTAATGAGCTTTATTAAATCATCTTAGGAGAAGCTCCGCTATCTTCACTGTTTATTTCACTCTACAATTCAACCAAAAACAGCTGTCACCTTCTGACAGATTTTACTCTTAAGTTTTAAGTTTTCTTCTTACAATAGGAAAATTGTTGTAAGTTGACTTCCCACAGATATGTCATATTTAGATTCTTCAAAAATGGATATTCTTACCATTGTGCTTCTTTCTTTTTCTTTATAGACAGAACAATATTCTGCAGAAATCACTAGATTGTTTAGTAGACAAGAAAGGACTGGGGACTTCATGTAATATATATAAACTACATGTGTTTCTAGACATTTGATTGGGGACTTGGGGGCTGATCCAGCTGAAGTGGGTGGAGCTACAACTACTTCCTGTTCTGTTAAATCCCACCCCCCAATTCCCTCTACTCCACAACTCTACATAGTTGTTCCAGTATACTTGAGAAAGTATAGGTTGGTTGGTTTTTTTGGGGGCCGGGGGGACAGTTTTTGGTAGTGTTATGGGACATACCTGGTAGTAATTCAGGGCTTAATCCAAGGTCTATGTTCAGTCATCACTCCTGTGTATGTTCAGTATGCTGTGCCTGACATTGAATAGGGGTCAGTTGTATGCAAGGCAAACACAAGCACCCTGACCATTGTACTGTTTCATGCCCAGTATTCT
>PVKC010018158.1:0-19802 GCA_004027635.1 Crocidura indochinensis
GACTAATTCCTAGACAGATTATATAAAGTGCATCTGATTACAGTGGGATTCAGATAATCATTTTGACACTCTCTCACAAGAAAAGGTTGCTTTGGAAGCTGAAACTATGAACTCTTACAGAAACTACCAACTCGTTTTTATCAAATATCCTATCTGACAGGAAAAATGACTTTTTTCAAAGTCTCTGTTTTTTATTACTTGCTGCAATAATTCTGATCAGATTTCCACATGTAGATTTTCTATTTATGCCTTATTTTGAGTTCTCTACAGAAGAATGACTGAAGCTGCTATCACTTCACTGAAATCAAAGTAAAACTGTGAAAAACAAAAATGTCAGCTGGATGAATATGTAGAAACAAATTTAAAAATAAAGATTCACTACATACTGATACAACTGTAAAAGACCTATTTCAAATGATTACCAGCCCATATGGGTCCCAATATTACATCTCCAATAATCTTTAAAGCATTATATAAATATCAGTTTTTAATACCACTACATATAGTACATATGTATTCTAGCATTTTAAACAAAAAATGCAAATTATTTTCCACCTCTCACACTGATTTTTCCTCAAAGACTAAACTCTAGTAAGGTGTACTTTATCTAGATATATATAATTTAATTATTGATTGATTAATGAAAGCATATCAGAAATATCACTATCATCTGGAAAGTACATTGCCACCTTCAAAATATGTTTATGATATATATTTGTGAATATATTAGTATAACAAATATCAAGAGATACTGTTACTGCCAAACAATGAAAGAAATAAGGCATCGATACCATCTGTACAATATCAAAATGAATATAAATAAAATTTTCAGAAGCCTGACTTATGGAAATATAAGCCTTTGTTTGGTCACCAGAATACACAGAGTGCTTTAATCTACTTTCTTAATTCAATGCTGATCATTAGGATGAGCAAATTTCAAAAAGCATATCAAGGAACTAGAGCAGTTGGATTCTTCCCTTGCACATGGCTGGCAGGGATTTGATCAATGAACCTCATATAGACCCATGAACTTCTCCAGGGATGACCTCTGAGTCTAGAGACAGGAGTCCTGAGCACTGTCTCATGGCTCAAAACAAAAACAATCAAAGCAGTAGAACTTATTTGTTGCACAACTTTTTATATATTTATAATACCAAAGCAGTATATTTTCAAACATAGAGTCATATAAAACTCCAGTCCAGACAAAATGGTCAAATCTACAATTTAAAATTTTCTTTTTTTTTTTTTTTTGATTTTTGGGTCACACCCGGCAGTGCTCAGGGGGTTACTCCTCGTTCCATGCTCAGAAATTGCTCCTGGCAGGCACGGGGGACCATATGGGGCACCGGGAATCGAACCAATGACCTTTTGCATGAAAGGCAAACGCCCCACCTCCATGCTATCTCCCGGGCCCCTAAAATTTTCTTAATGTATCTTTTGAAACAAAATAGGACTTAATATAAACATTTTCTCCCATGCTTGAAATATGAAAGCTGGCACATGAATGCCAAATCACCATGTATAAAATAACTTCTAATTCCTAAATCAGTTTTCAAGTGTATTTTCATAAGTCATCAGGGTATAAATTATTGCATGTTCAGGGGCCAGAGAGATAGTACAGCAGTAGGGCTGACACTCTTGAAAAGTGATCATATATCAGTTATTTTAGCATCTCTACTTGATGACAAAATGGTTCCTTTGTAAAATGTTTCTGAAGAGAGAAGGCACATTGACAGTGTCTTTATCTAAGTCAGTTAACCAAATGTTCTTTGCATGATCTGGCCTCTATACCAGTTCCTGACACCAATCATTTTCATACCCAAGTTATCTATTCTGAAATGAGATGATAGAAGCATCACATGAACTGTCCTCTTCTTTTTTGTTAGAACAAGGATGATTGCATTCCCATAATTTCATTCTCCCCCACCTTTGTTATGGAGAAAACTGGAGAAAAGATTACTTCAGAGGTGTCTGTCAAAACTGGAGAGGATGTGTACTTAGCTGAGCCTCAGTTGTATTTTTATGGGCACATTAATATCTTTGGAGGGGCAGTCCTCCTCAACTACAGAATAAAACTTGTCTCATTTTCTATCATCAACCCCTATGACTTCACAGAGAATTCCAGAATTCTGATAAACTGTCATGTGGAAAAATGATAAAGTGATTTATGCTCAATTTTGCTAGAAGGGAGAAATGCAAGGGCTGTCAGCCTGGGTCTTGAGAACAAATGAGTTACAGTTCATAAGGCAGCTCAATAAGGCTATCATTTCCCATCAGCTCCCATCACTGACAGCCAAGATTTACTAGCCAGAGAATGGGAAGGGGCTAAAATTTGGTGCCAGGTGAATCGGCACTATTATTCTATCACCCAGGCTCATATAGACAAGAAACTACCATGAATATTTGATAGAAGCATCTTCCCAGAAATGCTTTGAAATATAGCATCTCTTTTCTACCATTTGCTAAGAGGGCTCTCCACTCTGTCCATGTGCATCTGTGAAAAATGACCACTTGAAAACCACAAAGACATTTGGGATAGTTTGCTTTTGCTGCTCCAGCTGGTGGTGTGTTCCTTTTGGCACTCTACGCATGCAGATTCACTGTCCTCTGTCTTCATCTGATAGAGTGAAAAATACCTTTACTACTCAGATGCTATATGCATTACATCTGTCATTATACTTCTGGCATAGTGGCAAGCAAGCAGACAGTCTGCAAGCCCTCTATGTGCTCAGAGCAAACAGACTTTGATCTATGGTATTTGCTGTGCTCTCCAGGAAAACAAAAGGTGGAGAGAGAGGATGGATTGAGGTTAGATGGGCAAACAGTTCTTGTTGCTTTCCTTTGAAGTAGAAATTCTAACATTGTAAATTCAGAACTGTCATAGGTCTATTTTCCTCAGATTCTTGTCTTTGTGGTGTGTGTGTGTGTGTGTGTGTGTGTGTGTGTGTCTGTGTGTGTAAAGGGAGCTGCTTACCTCAGTACATGGCATATGGTTTGGATTACTTTTTAAAGGAACTACATTTAACCCTTGTACTCTGAAGCTAGGAAAAACTCTCTAAAGAAAAGCTTTGTGTATCTTTTGTATTCAAAATCATCTCTACTTGGTATCAGAAAAGCCTTATCCATTTCATTAGTTTCGTAATTGCAATCATTTGCATACTTGTTCAAAATGAAAACTAGCAATAGATATTTTATGAGAATGTGGAAAATTTACTACCTCATAATAAGGGAGAATTTTGGAGTAGCTCTGTGCTTTGTTTGCCATTCCATTGTCACAACAATGACAACTTGCATTACCGAATCATCAAATTTCAACTTCTCTTAAGAAAGAAAACATTCAGTCTAGTGAAATACTAAACAAAAATTATGTTCATATACATATATATGTGATGCTGGCTTCTGATCACTAGTCACTGCTACACTGTGAGTTCTTCAATCTGTTCACAGTGTAAATTGGAGGCTGCCTTAGTCCACACTTATGTGGGCAGTGGTAGGAACCTATGAAATGACACACAAGTATCAAGTATGGATTGGATGGGCAGAAAGCATGAAGCTAAGAAAACAAAACTTTGAGTTTTAGTTGCTCTTGCTCATTCATTCAGCAATTACTATAATCAGGCAATGTCATTGCTTCTCAGAATATTATTTTGAGTTCCATAGCTAAACAGGAAAGACAAGAAAAAAAAATTTTTAATTTTTTGGGCCACACCTGGTGATACTCAGGGGTTACTCCTGACTATGCACTCAGAATTCTCTCCTGGCTTGGGGGAGCATATGGGACCCCAAGGGGATCAAACAGAGGTCCACGCTGGGTCAGCCACGTGCAAGGAAAACGCCTTACCAGTGAGCCATTGCATTGGTCCCAATACAAGAATTTTAAAACATCAATAGTTCTTTTAAAAATGAATACAAAGTATATGACATTCAGAGGTCTCAAAAGGTTTTATTATTATAGAAGTAAATACCTAAGTATATGAAGGGTAGAAATTGATTAGCTATTTGAGAATTCAAAAGAAGACTGGATGCTAGACTATAGAAATCTTGTTAAAGCATTAAATTCTTCTAAAGAGGATCGTTTTTAACTGACAACTCTGACTGATGTTGAGACAGAAAGCTTGAATTTTGTTTGGGAGGCCTTAGGGCCACACCCAGTAATATTCAGGGCTTACTTTTGACTCTGCTCTCAGAGTTCACTCCTGATAGTCTCTGGAAATCTTGTGAGATGGTGGGAGGTCAAATTCTGTATAACCACATTCAAGGGAAGTTTGCTAGCCACTGTACATTCTCTCTGGAACCCTTAATTAAGTTTTGTAAAAGAGGAACACATATTTTAGAAGAATATTTTCAGTCAAAATTTTAATTAATGTTAATTGAATATTTATGTGCCAAACTAGAGACTAAATGATTTACATATTAAACATAATCCTTCAACATTCCTATGATGTTTTTATGTTGTTTTTTATTGTTGTTGGTTTTTGGGTAGGCTCAGGGGGGGCATATGAAATGCCAGGATTTGAAGCACCATCAGTCTTGGATGGGCTGTATGCAAGGCAAACACCTACCTCTGTCATTACCCATAGGAGCACACTGATTTACATGCTAATTGTATCTGACGTCACTTAATGTTCAGAAACAAATTAAGTAACAGAATTGTCAGCAACAAGACTTACTAAACTGCCTGAAAATGACTTAATGCTCTCATTGGAGAAACAATAATTTTCACAAATCTGCTTGCCTTTCTTTTTTTTCCCTCTTCCTTTCCTTCTTGTATTTTTCCTTCTACCCTTTTCCTTTAAATCATTTTGCTTTCACTTATCTAGAAATACATGTACTGCATTCAACTATATCAGCTACGTGATACCTGCTTTCTAAATAATGGAAATAATAATAAAAAAGAAACAATGGAATCAAAAATAGTTAAAGGCAAAAAAATTGTAAAAATAGAAAGAAAATAAAAATATTTTAAATCCAGGATCTATTCCAACCCAGACTTGGAATGTCATAAAAATATATTAAAAGGCCTATTTACTCTTTATTTTTTTAAATTATTTTTATTGTGACCAAAAAGTGAATAACAAATAGTTCACAGTAATATTTAAGGTACATAATGACAATGAATCAGGGCCATTCCTATCACCAGGCTTGTCCTCCTCCACCCCTATTCCCAGCTTATGTCCCATAACTTCCTCCTTTGCCCCCAAAAGTGCTAGTGTAACTGTTCCCCTCTGTGTATAGCTTGTTGAAGATAGGGTATTTATTCTATTGTTGCTGACTTTGGGCTTGATTATTAAGTCTGATTATTTTTTAATTTCACTCAATGTTCATTTGGCTGTTTGGTCCTGGTAACATTCATTTTTATTTCCCCCCTCAATTCATGAGGCAGAACAAGATGATTCAAGTTGTGTGTTTTCTGCTAGAAGACAAAAAAAGACAAAAAGGGAACAAAAACAAACAACAAAAAACAACAGTTTAAAATAAAGACAGTAACTTCCAAGAAAATAAAAAGCAGCCAGCAGCAAAAAAAAAATCTCCAAATAATAACCACAACATATATTAGGATATCAGTGGACCATATATGTGTTTAACTCTTGCTTTCCAAATTAAAATAGTGCATCCTGTAAGAATCAACATCAAATTTTTTATTAAATTTTCCTTGCAGCAAATATGAAAGAAAAATTCAAAACTATAAAATTTTTATATATTGCAGAAGAGCTAACTACACAGTTATTGGTCTGTTAGATGACTTGTTCTGCCAATGATGTTGCTCTTTAAAATAAAGTACAATGTTTATTCTTTTATTAATGTTTTGAAAATAAACACTATTATTTTCTTTCTTATTGTTTCTCTAAGACTCTTATATGGTCCAGAAAGCTAGCATGGAGGTAAGGCATTTGCCTTGCATGCAAAAAGACGGTAGTTCGAATCCTGGCATCCCATATGGTCCCCCGAGCCTGCCAGGAGCGATTTCTGAGCATAGAGCCAGGAGAAAACCCTGATCACTGCCGGGTGTGACCCAAAAACCAAAAAAAAAAAAAAAAAGACAGACAACAACAAAAAACTTGCATACATTGGAGCTATTAATGAATTAGAATTTCTAATAGTTTTTCTTAGTGCAGAATTTTTGTATACCCTTAGAAGAAAAGAACTTTTTAAACTTGCAACTATTAAATATATACAAGTTTTAAAAAATATTTAAAACATAAAGCATAAATATATTTAACTCATATGCAAAATATCAATTAGAATTATATTTATGCTCTAAAGCTGTGGGATCACTATTAAAATTGTCATTTCATTTATTATTTATAAATGACATAAGCTCTTTTAGTGCCTTAATTTATCTTTGGTGGTCTAGCTTTCAATACTTCTATAGTACTTTTCCACTGAATGTAACATAACTGAATAGGGTGCATAGGGAAAGACCTAAAGGCATTTTTATTCTTATAATCATGATGTTTTTGTGTGGATGAGAGAGAATGTTTGTGTGCATGCAAGTGCACACCTGCATGTTGTGGTACAGGGTACTGAAATCTAGAGTTGTGGTACTGAAATCTAGAATGTAGACAGCAGGGATTCTGCTTAAAAATACATAACAGCTGTGGCATTATAATAAATACAATGTATTCAAAATGTCAATATTGAGATATTTTGTCTGATTTTTATTTTCTGCTACTTTTCACATTTCACTCACTCCCCTATCCATACAAAATCACTTGTCATCCCTAAGAATACTTTTCAACAATGTCTTCTACTGCTTTACTAACATGGTTACTTGCAGTTAAAATATCTCATTTTTCCTGAATACCTAGCAGTGTTTGGACAGAATTATGCTGTGAATGCATCCATTGTAATATATCACAATGCTTACTGATATTTGTATGTTATCAGTATACCTTAAGCTCCTTGAGCTTTAGTGAAACACAAGTGCCTGCTAGATAATTGACTGTCAATATTTATTGAACATTAAGTAAAAATGTGTCAATCCAGAGGTGGAGTGATAGCACTTCTGTAGGGCATTTGTCTTGCACTAGGCCGACATGGGACACAACTGGGTTCAATCTCCTGGCATCCTATATGTTCTTCTGAATCTGCCAGGAGCTATTTCTAAACACAAAGCCAGGAGTAACCCCTGAGCACCACTGAGTGTGGCCCCAAAACAAAACTAAACAAAAAGTGTGCATCCTTAAAAGTTAAAGTATATTTGTATGTTTTAATGTATTTATCAAAGAAAAATGAAAATACCTTTAAACAATTTATATAATAAATCCAAAAGGCTGATTACTTGCAGTTTGGAGGAAAATGAGCAATTATAGGGTAAAAAATTCCAATCACAATTCAAGGTACTCTGAGTTAAATCAGAACTTGTGCAGTTTGCAGGTGCTTTCATTATGCAGGAGATATAAAATGCAGTGATTGAACGGTGTTTTGGTAGCATGGAAATGATATAAGAACAGATCATAGCATTTTAATTGCCTCAACTGTTGTAAACATTCTACTATTCTATAGTCTTTCCGGCCTGACTTGGATTAATTGCCTTCCATCTCTACAGAAAGCAGTAATTCTGGAAATTTTACCACATTTAAGGGCCATACATGCCAAATGAATTTTGTCTGTGTAACACAAACTTGCTCTTCTAGTTCTTCACCTTATGGTATATATTAGCACTATGACTTTCCTTAGTACTTTGTGGCATGGTATGACTCTTTTAATCATTAGGGTTACCCTTCACACTAGAATAAATTTATTAGTAAATATGTGAAATGAGTGGCCAAGGAGATAATGCAGCAGGTAGATATCTTGGTTTGCATGTAGTTAACAAGGCTTTAATCCCTGTCATCTAATATGGTCCTCCAGATCTCATCCAAGCAGAGCCAGGAGTAAGCCTTAAACACCACTGGTCTTAAAAGAGCAACAATAACAACAACAACAACAACAACAACAAAAATAATGATAATTAAATGTGTAAAGTGGATGCAGTGTCATTAAACTCTTCATTGTTAGTTGAACAAAGATATGTTTTCAGTTTCCATCATTATGTTTTATAACAATTGATTTTGTTATACTCAGCCTCTGGATGAGTTTGAACTGAGACTGATGTTCTTCAACTGAATGACACTTTAGCCATTACTGTAGTCTTGAAATCAGGTATTTGTAGCTTCATTTTCTATAACAAGTATTTTATATAAATTATCTGTGTTTAGTACTAATCAATGAGTATTCTGTTATTATTCTGCATGTATGTGGTTTGATAATCACATGATTTTAAACTTAAAATTTAATTTAGTTGATGTTTGAACTATCTTTGGTCATCAATTTCTGGAAATAATAAAATTATATACCGTGTCTACTTACATGAATTTCCATTTGAATATGGCAGATGCCAGGAGAGAATTGTCTATTTTCTTTTGTTGCAAGTGCTGAGAATTAGTAGCCTTGAGAATGTAAACTATGACAACTACTTGCCTCTCTCCCAAGAACCATGTTGACAAATTCTGCTACAAATATATGGGCGTCATGGACACTTGTTTCTCACCACACCTACTCACTAATCACCAGATTACATCTGAGTTCTACTTGACTCAGCATGGGAATTAACACAGTTTGGGAATTCATCCCTGCCATCTAATTTCTCTTGAATCTCTGAGCTCAAGATGAAGGTATGGATTTCTCTTCACAGGAAAAAGATCTTTACTCAACCTTGTCTAGGTTATTTACAGTTCCTTAGCTTTCCTTTCAGAGAAGAATTTTAGAATGATGCAAATAATAAAATAAAAAATATTCAAAAATAATCTAGAAGAACACAGGAGTAGCACATTCATGAGAGAATGTGTGCTTGCTTCTCCAGAGGGCAGAGAGATAAGGGTACCCAACAAAGTAAAAGAGAAAAACTACACATTTTAAATTGAGATGTGGGAAACCCCAAGAATGAGGAGCCATGACACTTGTTTTGGAGCTGTTTTTGGCTTTTTGGTGCTTTTCTTCCCCAGACTGCAGGACTTACTATATAAGTCATACTTAGTAGATTTACTATGTAGATAAGAGTAGTAGTCCACTTCTGTTGAATGGTGGGTTGTGCTTTCCACAATCTCCAGAGAGGAAGAGGGATTCCTATGCCCCCTGTCTGATAGGACAAGAGATGTAGGTCCAACAGCAACTCCGACTCAGGAAATAATCCACACACAGTTGGGAATGTATAGCAGGCCAGAAACTCACATGGCAAGCTGTTCACCCACAAGTCAGTCACTCCACCAAGTGGAACCACAGCCAAGATGTCAGCTGCCTCTCCAGGCACCTGAGTATCCTTTATTGGAAAAAAAGAAGAAGAAGAAGCCCAACTCCCAAGGGGAGGGAAAAAAGTCAAATGAGGAGGCAATGGTGGAAACATCTAATAGGAAAACCAGAGGAACCAATTGAGAGACATCTAATTAGAAGGCAATAGAAGACAATATGAGGACCAATCCAAAGGCCTCTACCAAAACACACTTTCATGCTTGTTTTACAGATTTTTATTTTCTTCTTTAATTTCTTCATTCAGGAGAGAATCCAGCCTTCTCTAGAATGGTGCTAGTTGTGACTTCTGTTCTTGCAGATTGTGGACCAAGCCTTATTGCTTTATTAGCCTCTTTAGAACTGGTGTCAGTAGCTTCTTTAAGTCACATCTTAGTTTTATTACTTGCCTAAAACTCATTGTCACATTCCCTTCAACTATTTGCCTATTTCTCTTTGAAAAACTAGCTTTCTTATTTTTAAGAAGATTTTTCTATCCAGCTCTCCATCTAATCTCTACAATCAAACCTGGAGGTGTTCAGGGGTTACTCTAGCAGACTCTGAGTCTGTCCAGGGTCAGCCGCCATGCAAGCAAGGCAAATGCCCTACTGCTGTGCTATCACTCTGGTCCCTGCGATCTTTAATCAGGGAGACTTGACAATAGAAGAATACTCTTTTCCTTTGTCTGGAAAATTAATGCAGTCAGTGCCTTTTGAATTTACTTTGGGGGTTAGCTTAGTACTTCAGCCAACATAGAGTCAGGACATAAAATCAAAACAAATAACACATTTTATAAAAGGTGTTTTCAAACTTCATTATTTAATCTCTACTTGTCCTTACTTAAGGGAGATATGAACATTACAGGTAGAATTGGAGCTTTTAGGCGTAAATCCTAAAGTATGATCAAATATATAAAGAGTAAATGTTACTAATTGTCTAGTATATAATGAGTAGAATTCATAAAAAATGTTTAAAGCATTTTTCTTATCATTGCTTATGGTATTAAATTAGGTTCACTTACAAAACAATGATTGACCTCTAAATTAAAGATTAATAGTTTATGCTTAATGTATTTCTAGTTATATCCTTGTTATGTGTTTGTATATATGTGTGTGCATATATGCATACTCATATCTTTGCAAATATCCATTTTTGAGAGATAAGTAATTGATAAAATACCATCTCATAGTACTATTGTTTCTTTTTTTGTCTTTGGGTGCTACACCCAGAAATATTCATAGTTTATCCCTGGCTTTGGGTTCAGGGATCACTACTAGTACCAGAGACCCAATTCAAGACAGTCACATGCAAGGTAAGCGTACTTATCTACCTGCTTATGATTTAGATTTAATCTTGTATTAATGCCTATAAAACTGATATACCTTTAGATGAAAGAGTTAGTTTTAATATGTGAAGTTTTTGAGTACTGATCAATGCTCCCTCATAGTTTTAATAAGTGCTATCTAGTCTACCTAACATGTGATTTTAATACTTCAGGAAATATTATTTTATCTAACTTTTATAATTTTATTCTACATAGTAATATCAAGCAAGTAATGCTTAGAAAAGATAATGAAATATATACTACATGAAGTATATTAATATGAAATACAAAGAAATATATTAAATACCAGAAATATATGTAAATACCATTTAATAAAGCATAACTTTAACTTAGACCAAAGTTGCTTCATATTTTCACACAAAGAATATATTTATTTTTAAGGTGATGTCTTGCTTTTTAATTCAACTAGTTACCTCTTTATACTCTAAGATTTTAAAGATATAATATGAATCAAATGTTTAATTTTAAAATACCTGTTTTTACTTAGAAGCATGATGTAAAGTCATCTATTTAAAAAATTTAAGATGCAAACTTTAACTAAGCTGTGTAGAAAAAATATAGCTAAAACATAAATCAGGAAAACCAGAAATGGAAAGAATCTGTTAGAATAATGGAACCTTTTAGCCCTGAAACACTTTCTGTAAAGTAATTTTATCATGGTTTTCTGGGCTTCTCCACATGAAATAGCTTATTTATATTCATTGAAAGAAAAGCCAACTACATTATATGTAAGACCCTAGTGGATACTTTTTTTCCCATTTTATTTTAGGTCCATTGATTTTTGTTTAAGTAGCTTTTTATTTAAATAATATAACATGATATGGTTAAAATATGTTATGATACAAAATTTTTCTTTCACTTAAAAATTCTGAAACTCAATTGCCTACTCCAGAAACAGGCTGGGTTGGGAAGTAGGAGTAATGGGAGGAAACAAAGGGAGACATCGCTAGCAGGAGAGGTATTGGTGAAGGATTGTATACACTCTATGAATGAAACCAAATAATGAACAATTTTGCAACCACAGTGCTTACATTTTTTTAAAAAATAAGATCTATTGTTTTTAGAGAAAAACTAATTTAGAAGAAAATTAATTTAATTTAAAATATGTAATTATCTTTTTAGTTTTAAAATTTACATTTATATAATCCTACCTTGCTTTCAAACTTCATTGTAATATTCCTGTATAAAGTTATATTCTTCTGGAGACTACATTTCTATTTTTTATTAATATTTTAATCAAATCACTGTGAGATACAGCTACAAAGTTGCTTATGATTTTCAGTCATACAATGTTCTGACACCATACTTTCACCAATGCACATTTCCCATCACCAATGTCCCTAGTTTTCCTCTCACTGCCCCCCAGTAGTCTGCCTCTATAGTAAGCATTTTTCTTCACTCTGTCTATGTTTCTCCCTCTCACCCTAATTTTTCTTTTTAGTCACTATGATTTGGATATTTGCAATACTGTAGAAGTTTCATCCATATTACTTTACCTCTTTTCAGTATCCAGTCCTCATCTAGAGAGGAGATCATACACTCCTCATTATAGCACTGGATATCATTTATCACATTGTCACTGGAATCAAGCTTAGCATATAGGGCAATACCAAAGATTGAATTTATAGCTTCATGCCTGCAAGGCAGTCATTTGACCAATTGAACAATGCTCCTTATGTTTTAAATTAAGTTGTGGATCAATTTAAACTTATTTAAATTAATAAATAATAATTAAAATTAATTAAAGATAAATTAAACCTAATTAATTTATTAATTACAAAGGAATAATCAGAACTTGTTTAAATTATCTTTTCTTTTTTCATGGCCATTCTTGGTAGTACTCAGAGATCAGGGCTTACTCATTGTCCTGCACCCATGAATTACTCCTGGCAGTGCTAGGGAACCATATGGGCTATCAGGTATCAAATCTGGGTCTGCTGTATGCAAGGCAAGTACCCTACCTTCTGTATTATTGCTTCGGTCCCAATTTAAGTTATTCTTAACATTTCTTGGTTATCTACTTTCAGACATATATTAAAAACTAAGTGATTCTCAAATAAAGAAGAGAAAGTACAATCAATGTGGGTTGGAAAACACGCTAATAAAATACTGTTGAAGCCTGTGAATATTTGCAGTTTTGAGGCACTCTCAGGAAGAATAACTTTAGCTGGTCTTGTGAAGGATTACATATTTTGAAATGGTAAAATAGAAAATGTCAGTATATTTGTTTCCTCATAGACGACTATGGTTAAGATTACTAATTGAACAAAGATTGATCGAATAGTGAAAATGCTAAAAACATTACACAATAAAGAAATAATTCAGAAGAAGAGATAGATATTTTTTGCTTCTACATCACACTTTATTAAGGTAAAAGTAATATCTAATATATAAATGCATACACAAATATATACCTGCATAAATAATTTCTAAAATAAACATGAATATTTAAATTTATACCATAATTAGGAGAACTCTTAAATTATTATTTTAAGTTAATTAACAAATTCATCACCTTCCATAATTATTATTTTGTGTGACAAGAAAATTAGAAATATTGTTTTAATAAATTTGTGTATATAATATAGTAATTCTTATATGGAATTTTCCTCTAATATTATGATAGGGATTTCCTTAAGAGCCCTTCAAATGCCTCTTAACTCTTAATTTTATATACCTAGAATTTTAGTAAGATAAAAGAATGTACGTGCATATAATTTTATTTTAGCAATACTAACTTGTTGAGCAGAACTTTTCTTTTTGAAGATAAATGAATCCTGTCCCTGGGCTGCTTTATACAGTATGAAAACATTTTTCTTACTATATTTTTCTGTTTTCAAATATCTTTATGATAAATGTATTATTATTATGTTAGAAATAATTTATATTATGCAAGTATATAAATTGTAAAAATGAATACATAATGTTTTTATGGTTAAAACTGTGATTTAAAAATAAGTAGGACCATTGAAATGAATGCATTGTTAGAGAAAGTTAGTTTAAAGTAACTACTCTGGGGCCGTATATAAATGACAGTGATTAAATATTACTCAAAGGCAATTTAACCTTTAGAGTTTTATCTTTTCCATGTGCTATATTGAGAACAAAATTGAGAGTTTATTGAAAGGACAGGCATTATTAGCCAAATTAATGTCAAAAAGTTCATGCATTGACACAAAATAATTGTGTATGTAAATTAGGATGCAATAATAATGGCACCATAAATGTAGTACTACCCTCTCACATCCAGGGTCATTCTCCATCTAACCCAAGGTTTTAGCCACAATTAGTTTAGTGGTTTGGGGTTATCACCTAGTAGGTATAGTTCTCCATTAGAATGAGTATGAAAGTACATAATTTTTCATAATTAGGTTTAATGGGCTTTCTTCTTTATTCAGTAGATGCCAAGAACAGAGACAGCATGGACAACAATCCTCACCTCAGTGTGCAAAAAGGACAGTTTTAGGTTACTTTCTGCTAAGTTTTATGATAGCTATGATCTAATTTTAATCTCAATTACTCAAATAAAGGACATTCTTATCTTATCATATCATATTTCAGTTTCCTTCCTGAGTTATTAATTATTTTACCTGATATTTTTTTCTTTATCATCCTCTCCAGTTATATTTTCTACCTGTCCTCTATTCTTCCACTCCTCACTCCATCTATCTTTATATCTTTCTCTACTTCACACACATATACACACTCACCACACATTCCTACGCACACTCACAAACCAATGTTATTCACTATGACTAAGATCAAATAATAACTATATGAGAAATAAGACATAGTAGAATATATACAATATAAGTAAATCTCATGTTTTTAATTGGATATTGAAAGACTTTTATATAACTATAAACAAAAATGAATAACATGTATAGCTAAATGATTAAACATATATTTATCAATATTTAGTGCTCTCATCCAGAGTCCATAAATATATTAAAAACTCAATTTTATTTTTTATTGTTGAGAGCTCTTGAAAGTATTTAGGATGGCTCTGAACTTTTATTTTCTTTTTGTTATCAGCAAGTTGCTGTAGAGTACATGAATTAAAGAAAAAACAATAAACAAATAAGTTAAGGATCAGGGTTTTTCACCATCCACTGGGAAACACATTTTAAGCTGTATTTTATTAGATCCAAAACTGTAATAATTAACATAATATTGCTTTCTCTCCAGGCATGGAAAACAACATATTGAATTTATGAACGCAACTGCATGGGGAATAAATTGAGAAAAAAAGGAAAAATTAGTTCAAAGCTAAAAAAGTTAGTTACTGTTGCTAATATTATGATTAAATACAAAATAATAATGTATTTGTGTCAGAAACTAGATCCTTTTTTTGTTTTGTTTTGTTTTGGCCACACCCAGTGATGCTCAGGGGTTACTCCTGGCTATGTGCTCAGAAATTGCTCCTGGCTTGAGGGACCATATGGGACATGAGGGACCAAACCATGGTCCGTCCTAGGCTAGCACGCACACAAGGCAGACACCTTACCTCTTAGCACCACTACTTCACTCCCCCCTTTTATTTTTTGAGAAACTAGATTCTTTAATGTTCTCTTTGAAATTACCAGGCTTTGTGCTTACAGTTAGATTGAAGAATAGAATTTAATGCATTGATCTATGTGTGAGTGCATTAGTGTATATTTTAGAGGAATATTAATTAATGTAAATTAATTAACATAATTTTATGTATATGTGATTCTAATTTAATATTTGCATGTATGAATATAAATATTTTAAAAATATAAAATTTTAGAGCAAAAATTAAATTTGAAAAGTTTATATACAAAAAGTGTTGTAAATAGTTATATTTTACTGTTGTGTATGACTCCAGATTTATAAAATTGATAAATTTACATAATTTGTTGTCAACTGACTACATAGATCAAGATATCTGATACGTAGGTGTAACTTAAAAGAAATAAATTTAGCAATAGTCACAAATGAATAATCTTAAAACATTGAAAATCTCGTGAATAACAATATATTTATATGTTAGGGATAATCAATATAGTGAGAGTCTTATTTTATGAAAGCATGCTTGGAGTATAATTGAATTATTGTGGCTGTGTTGTTCTAATAGACTAATGAGCACATAAGTGTAGAGGAAAAAATTGTATTTCATGAAATGAATTTTTTTTCACATTTCAATAGAACAGTAAGTGCAAATCCAAGAATCTTATTATTGTTCCACTTCTTTTAGTATTACTTGAGAACATTTAAAAGTGTTTTCTTCATTTATTTGATAGTGAATTTAGATGTCTTTCAATATAGTTACAACACTATATTTCTATTTTCAGCTACTAAAAAAAGTTACAAAAATACATTACTAGAAAAATGAAGTTCCAATATTTCATAATTTGATTATTTATTATCTATTATAATTAAAATTATCTACTAAATTTATAACATTTGGATTATTTTAACATCTGGTTATAAAGTAATTGTCTTATTAAAATAAAGCATTTATGATTATCTTAGTAATATTGTTGGAAAGTGTCATCAAATTTTGAACTTCACCTCTACAATTTGAGATAAAACTACCTACAGGCTGTAGTGTAAATATGTCTATGAAATTCAGGTTGCTTTGATCTAGTCTTTGAAATTATACTGAGCACTTAGAGAAAATGAATAAATGGAAAAATAAATAGTTTATACTTCAGAGAACCAATGATATTGTGTCACTCATCAAAAAAGCACATCAATGGAGAACCTCTCTAATGGTTTTAGAGAAAATCCCCAGTGTTTCCTGTTAATATTTATGATTTCATTTTTTGAATTTAGTAATATGTGTTTTAAGTACAAAATTAAAAAATACTATTGAATAAAAGAAAATAAAAGGCGCTTACTATTCTAAAAGTCAGGAAAACATCAAATGGTCCATATCATTGTAGGCACTTTGGTGTTTGTATTAATTTATATACAAATATATAAGTAAATATATAATTCAACAGATATTCTTATACTCTATTTGCAGCCATGGTTAATAACTTATGGTATGTCTACATAATATTAAAATAAAATAAAATTGACACAAAAATCAGTACAGTGTATACTGATAAATTTACTTAACATATTTTCTATGTTATAGTAATGTACTGCTAAATAGACAGTGGGAAACATAGGTGAATGGAAGACACTGGAAGAGAAGCAGAATCTAGAATTATTTTAACAACAGCTGTATTTTTCTTTTAAGTGTAGCCCTACTTACGTATACAAGTCCCAAAACAAAAAATAAAAATAAAAATAAAGCAAGTCCCCAAACATGCATTTAACTATGAGTTATGCCTCTATTGCTTCTTACTTTTTTCCCTTAATAGATTTTGGAAACCTTTAATGCCAATAGATACAAAACTCTTGGGGCCAGAGCAATAGCATAGCTGGTAGGTCAAGTACTCTGTACACAGTCAAAGGTTCAATCCCAACATCCATATGTTTCTTCAATTCTTCCAGGAGTGATTTCTGATTGCAGAGCCCGATTGCAGAGCCAGGAGTAACCCCTGAACACCAACAGGTGTGGAGCAAAAAAAAAAAAAAAAAAAAAGCCAAAAACAAAAACAAGCAAAAAGACAAACAAATAAATAAATAAATCATCTTTTTTAATCACCAATATGAAGCATTTCATTTTCTCAATGGACTGAAATTTGCTTTTAATTTGATTATTTTAGATAGTATTCCATATGCTTGATATTTCATGGGCAGGGAGAGTCTCCTGAACAGTGTGCTCTGGAACCATTGGGCTGCTTGGAGCTGAGTTAACATTTCAATGCGGGCCGGAGAGATAACATGGAGGTAAGGCATTTGCCTTTCATTCAGAAGGACTGTGGTTCCAATCCCAGCATCCCATATGGTCCCTTGTGCCTGCCAGTGGCGATTTCTGAGCATAGAGCCAGGAGTAACCCCTGAGCGCTGCTGGGTGTGACCCAAAAACCAAACCTAAACAAACAAACAAAAAAAAAAAACATTCCAACGCAAAGAGCTCAAAGATACAATGCTACTTTGGCCCAGTCATGTTGTGGGCCACTATGGACCTAAAGACATCCAGTGATCACCTAGCAATGTTCAAGAAAACTGTTTTATTTAATATAAAATTCTCCACATGAACATGCAATTTTAGCTTTTATTTTTAATATATTCTCTCTAGTATAGGCACTTTTTTAATAAAAAATTTTATTGAATCGCCATGAGTCACAGTTACAAAGTTGTTCATGATTGAGCTTCTGTCATACAATGTCCAACCATTCCTTTACACATGCATGTTTCCTGCTACCTATGTCACTAGGATTCATAGCCATTTTTCTTCTCTCTCTTTCTTGGTCTTATTTTTTTCCACTTTTAGATACTATGGTTTGCAAAATTGTTACTGAGGGGCATCATGTATATATCACTTCATCTCCTTTCAGTATCCACCTTTTGCGTAGAATGATCACTTCCAACTATCATTGTGATAGTGAATTCTTTTCTTCCCTAATTGCAACCACCATCTTTGTGTCAAGCCAGTATTCATATACGTTTCTCTTTTGACAATGGGTATTATTACCATACTACTATACCCTACAAATAAGTTAAATAATTCTAAGGTACTCTTTCCCTCTGACTCATTTTGCTCAGCACAATACTCTCCATATTCATACATGTGTAAGCAAATTTCATGAATTCACATTTCATAACAGCTGTGCCACAGTTCTGTTATTCATTCATCTCTTTTTGTTCTCATATTTGGGCGATTATGAATATTGCTGCTATTTACATAGCAGTGAAGATTCTTTCTTTATATTATGCTTTTGAGTTTCTAGGAATATTCCCAAGGGAAGTATTGCTAGGTCTTATTGATCTCAATTTCTAGTTCTTTTAGTAATGTCGATATTATTTTTCCCAAAAGTCTGGACAATATAAAGATGTTTTTAGTTTCAAAGTTATGGATAGTTCTTTCTTAAATTGTCATCTATGTACATTATGGTTCAGGTCTAATATCAAAGTCTTTTATCCATTTTGATATGACTGCCGTACACAGTGTTAAAAAGAAGTCAGGGTTCATTTCTTTTTTTTTCACATTTAGATGACCAATTTTCTCAGCAAATTTGCTGAAGAAACTTTGCTTACTCTATTTCATATTTCTCATTACCAAAAACCAATTGATCATATATATCAGGATTTTTCACAGGATATTCAAATATATTCCATTGATCAGAGGGTCTGTCTTTTTCCAATATCATGCTGCTTTAAAACAACTGCTTAATAGCACAATTTGAAATTAAGATACCTTATGAATCCTGTATTCTTCCACATATCACTTTAGCAAGAGTGAAAAAAGTTTACTGTTCCTTACTAATCTGTTTTTCTTGAATTTATTCCAAAGATATGTTACATCTTTTTATCTATTTTGAGGATTTTTCTCCATTTTCAGTTGATTTATTTTGAAGCATTTTCCATCTTCTGTTGATGTTTGGAAATTTTTTGAACTTTATTTCAGTTCAAAGCAGCTGCTACTCTATCAGTGAGGCCTTTCAATAAGCTATTTGTTGTTGTTATTGTTTGCTTATTTGTTGTGGACCATACCCAGCAGTGTTCAAGGGTTACTCATGGCTCTGCTCTCAGAAATAGCTCCTGGCAGGCTCAGGTGATCATATGGTGTACTGGGGATTGAACCCGGTCCTTCATGGGTTGGTCATCTGCTTAGCAAATGCCCTGCCACTGTGCTATCACCCAAAGTCCAAATTTTTCATTTTTTAAATAAATTTTTATTATGACCAATGTACATTACAAATCTTTCACAGAATTATTTATGGTACATAGTGACAATGAATGAGAGGCCTTCCCACCACCAGTGTTGTCCTCCCTCCACCCCTGTTCCCAGCATGTATCCCACGTCTCCCTCCTTTACTCCCCAGGATACTAGTGTATCTGGTCTCCACTTTACAGCTTGTTGTAGATTGGGTATCTATTCTGTTGTCATTGGAGATAAAAAGGATAAGAAAAAGGGAAGAAAAAAATTGGTAGCAACTACCAAAGAAAGAAGAGAAAAAAAGAAAAAAAAGAAAGAGGGACGAAAAAAGAGTGAAGAAAAATGCACCCAGCAAAGAAAGAAAATAAATCTCCAAATAATAACCATAAGGGTGAAAGAGAAAGAAAAAAGTAGAAGAAAAAAGAAAGAAAATAAAGTAAAAAAAAACTA
>PVKC010018159.1:0-19794 GCA_004027635.1 Crocidura indochinensis
AACTGTCCTAATAATGAGAATATATGAGGGAAATGGAGAGCCTGTCCAGAGTACAGGCATGGGGAGGGTGGGAGGTGGGAGATTTGGGACAATGGTGATGGAAACGTTGCACTGGTGATGGGTGGTGTTCTTTACATGACTGAAACCCAAACACATTTATGTATGTAATCAAGGTGTTAAAATAAAATAAAATAAAAAAGAAAAGTGATTGGCATCTTCAGGAGCAATTTCTGAGTGCAGAGTCAGGAGTAACCCCTGAGCATCATTGGGTGTGGCCCCCCCAAAAAACCAAAAAATGTGATTGGCATCTTTTATATTCTGAAAGACAAATTATGAATCAAACGTATGTCCACCTACAACTAAATTACATAGACTCATTCATAAGACTTGGTAGTTGATAATATACAGAAAACAAGTCTGTGTCTTAATATGATTCCCAACAGATTCATGACTTTACCTATATCAATAGTAATAGTAATCATCTATGCTTAAATGAAGCACATGACATACTAAAAGCATATCCCAAAGCTATTTCTCTGGATAACAAGAATGAAAGTTAGAGAATGTATCAAGACAACTGGAGCTTTGCATTTAATCCTTAGATCTTAGATATTGTTCTTGCTCTATTTCCAGAATATTCTGTCTCCAGTCATTAATATCAACAGAAGGAGGATCAAAACATTTTTTGAATTTTTGGTGTGTTCATCCAATCTGAGAATATTCAAGTCCAAGTGAGTAGGATATTGAAGAACCATTTACCCTGATTCCATCTAGGCACAACCAGACACCAGAGCAGCCATATGTGGCTAAGTCCTAACGCTGGACTTGCAGCATCCACTGGGTTCATGTTACCCTAGGGACAATTAAAGGCATCCTGAAGGCATGTATGGGGAGATGAATGAAAACTAGAATCAGTCCTTTCTTTTTCAAATGTTCATTGTCCTCAAATTCCACTGCCCTATCAGGTTGAGAAATCCTGTGCTGTCAGCTTAGGTCTTCCCCTCTCCTAGTACTGTCTCATCATATCCTTCCCACTGACTCAAGTCCCTACCCCCGCAAAAAAAAAATCTTGGCATGTGCAACCACAACAAGGTGGTTCAGATTCCTGAGATCAGGAACCAGTAATGTTTAAACAAAGCTTTGCACAGGACTGATTTCTGTTCAATCCTATCAACCTATATTGTTCTTTGAGCATTGCCAAGAATGATCCCTAAGCACAGAGTCAGGAGTAAGCCATGAACAATGCTAAGTGTGACCCATTCAATCCCACCCAAATTACTAAGATCATTGTATCCCCCCAGACTAAGGCCCGTACTTACCTTCTTCAAGGACTCTGTTTTTCCACAGGTTAAATATTTTTTCTTTTAGAGCAAAGCTGGGCATTAGAAAAGAAGGTATTTTGACAGGTGTGTAGCTGTAGTAAACTCACATTTTTCAGATGTGAAGGGGAAGGAGTGATGAGAAATCGAACCTAACCACCCCCAGGCTGCATTCATTGAGAACTGTCAAAATAGTATCACTCCTGGAAACGGGCCTGCCAGGGCACAGCAAAGGGGTGCACTGGGGAGAAATGAGAAAGTCAGTAGTTTCTTTATCCTCCAGGTGAGAACTGCAGGCTCTGGTCACCTCACACTTCCTCACTCAGTTTGGGAGTGATAGGCAGTTGCTTAGAATGTCTATTCATCCATTTATTTAATGTGAAATTGACACAGTATCCAGGACAGAAATCTAATTTTATTGAATTGACTTACAGTTTTTCCAATTAGATTATATACTTTTTTTTCTTACCAACCAAACAGGGTTAGAATGTATTTAGCACCTATGATAAAAAAAACAAAAACAGGTGAAAAATTGGACAGAATTCCCTGGGTTCTATAGGCAAGAAATGGACCATCCCAAAGGTGAAGTATATTTGGGAGGATTCCAGAATGTTCCTATATGGCTGTGACCTGCTGAAAGGAAGGCAGGCCTTGGAGACAGGAGCTGACAACTAGGGTCCTGGAGTATGTGGAAGGGTCTTTATGAGCAGCTGACTGATAAAGGATAACTGGAAGCCTAGATGCTAAGATCTCTGGGAAGTTCACAAAGGAAAGCATCATGATGGGCAGCCAGTCTATGCTGAGACTGCTGATTCCAGAAGATTCTGCTCCTACTGGCTCTAAGCAGCTAGTAGAGAAGATTGTGATAAAGGGAAGTGCAAAGCAGCAGTGCTTAGGATCTTGTACCCACATCAAACTGTAGAATTCTAGGCCTAAAACTTCCCAAGATGAATATATATAATATATATACATATATATTTGGGGGGTGTGGGTGGGAGCATACCTCTTGGTGTTTGGAATTTACTCCTGGCTCTGAACTCAAGGATCAATCTCAGAGGGCCTGGAGAACTATATAGATTTCAAATGGAGATGCAATTTACTGATAGGTAGAAAGTACTTGTGGAGTCTGGAGAGAGCACAAGAAAAAGGTATACATAGAACTGGTCCTAATTTGATCACTGGAACCATATGGTCCCTAAACATTGCTGTATGCACCCCCCAAGAATCACCAGGGTGTGTCCTGTTGCATCCTCAGCACTGCAGAACCTGAACAGCACCACTTCCTTGCTGGCTAAGAATCCTCAGGAGGGCCTCCCTTGGAAAGCACCTAACCCTCCCAAGAAAAAGAAAGGACTTAAAAAAGATTACTAATGAGTAGAAATTGATGACAGGTTTGTCATATGATTTAAAAGAAAAATATAGAGTGACAGGACTGGAGAAAAAGTACAGTGGATAAGGAGGTTGCCCTGTAGGCTACTGACCCAGATTTCATCCCCAGCATTCTGAGCAGTGCCAGAAGAAATTCTTGAGTGCATAGCCAGAAGTAAGTCCTGGGCATTTTCAGCTGTAGCCCCCAAACAAAAAATAAATAAGCATATAAATTGAGAAAAGAGTGGCCATCAGACTCTATATATACCACAAGTTATCCTCCCAAGTGATGCTTCAGAAGTGCAGGGGGCCTATGGAGGAAGGAGGTGTCTTCAGGGACAGGAATTAAATTCAACATCAGCTTTTTTAACTTGCTTCCAGTTGACTTAAACTGGATCAAGGTACACAAAGCTATGCGTGGCTGGTAGGGAAAATATTAAAAGAGACCCAATCAATTTGATTCTTAGTGAAATTGTAACCACATAAGATCAAGACTGAACTTGATAAAAACAAGTATTTATCAACGTGGATTATTTTTGTTCCACCTGAACAGACTCCAGAGAAAAGCCAAAACACTACAATTGATGGGTATGTTTTTGCAAGGAGAAAACGATTCTCAGTAAGAAGGCGGACATCAGCAAAGCTTATCTACCTCCAGGCGCTGCACATGCCACATGGGTGAGCCCACAATGATCGCCACCAGCCAGACCACACCTATGAAAAGGAGAGAGTCATCAGAATCCAGTTCAGCCCCAATACACCCCTCCTGAACTCACATTGTCACCATAAACCTTCCCCCAGAGATTCATGCCCCTCACCTCTACCCTGGTGCCACACGATAGCCCCCTCAAACATTCTACCTTCTCTCATCACTGCTGCTGGAATGATTGCTTGGAATCATGTTTTAAGTGTTGGAAACTCTTTGTGTGGGCCCCAATCCTAAAAAACCCAAAATCCAGTTAACATGGTCCATGAGGTCTCCACTCTGCTTCTCTGTCCCCTCTGACCATATTTTTTCCTTCCACCCAGCTAGCTTACGTGTCTGTATCCAAAATTGCATTTCAGTGCTGACATCCCAGAATGCATTGGGCCACTCAAGACTTCCAGGTAGCTGGAACTCATCATCAGGGAGTTGCCTCAAAGGTCCCTTTTCCCAGGGAAATCTGAAGTTCACAGCAATTCCAGAGATAAGTGAACACTGCTTGTTTACTAGTACCCACTTGCCTCACACCATGGTTGTTCTTACTCATTCCTCTCTATTCCTGAGAGGTTTTTTGTTTCTTTCTTTGTTTGTTTGTTTTGTTTTGGTAGACAGTGCCTCACAATCACCTTGCATATTTTCTTTTTTGTTTTCCTAAAAACAGATTTCAGGGAAAACTTCCGTTGCTCAGTAGGACTGCATGAGTAACTGTAATATAACTGATCATCTCCTATAGTATCTTTATTCAAATAGAAAAACATCATATTAGAGCTTCTAATCTAATATTTTTAACAAAACAAGTACTAACTGGAAACCAAAGCACTCTGTGAAGTGAGTTGATTTAACTAATGATGTTTTCTGGGTCAAAAATGAAAAAACATCTAAACAGAATAGATCAGAATCAAGACCTATACAGATTTTGAGATTTCCCAGAATTTCAGATGAGCGGGAGTACTTTCAGGTTGGTTTGGCTGATGATAAATTTCCCAGAATTTCAGATTCTGTGAGTTCTGGCTATTGGAGCAGAATAATTAAAAAACAGTGTATTGTCTTGTATTTCAAGGGACTTGGCCTCACATAAGTCCTAATTGAGTCTTTTATAGAGCAATTTATGAATAATCATGGTCTTCAGAAAGTCAGGATTCAGTGATTTAACCTTATTCATCTTCACTAATCCTTATCCATTATGTTTTCTTACCTGCATCATTTCCCCCATCTACAGTAGAGATTGAGGAGAAATGTAGTATACTAGGCTTACTTCACTGCCAATTCTTGGGATACCTTGCCTGCTTGGGACATTATGACTGTGACCTCTCTGTTCTCTGAATTGGGAAGTGAAGCAAGTCTCAGTTTACTGAGGCCTTTACCTCCAGGAAGAAGTGAAGAGCAGATGTGAATAGCTGGATAAAGCCCTAGGATATAAATATAAATGAAAATCTTCTCTTTGCCTCTGGCATTTTTTTGAAAGTAGAACTGCTCATTTTGCTAATTCCTAGCTTTGTTTTTAGCAGGTTACATTTCTCTCTCTCCCCTCTATCTTTCTCTCTCTTTTTCTCTCTCTCACTCTCTGATGCCAAAAAGATGCCAATTGTTAGAAGTCAAGAGATTTTTGAATTTTTTGCAAGGAAACTCTGATATAAATTTGAAACAAATGGAAAGGAATGAAACAATGGGCTATGGGCTACCATTGATTCACCTCAGACCTTGTCAAAGGAGTTGAGGCATTACATAACCTTCAGGAGTCATTGGGAAATTTAATTTTCCTCAATAGGCTCTAAGCTTGCAACAGGAATAAAGCATTTTTACTTTCCCTTGAAGGTGATGTTAGTAAAACTTTCTCTCTTGGATGATCATGTTAATTGCTTCTTATTCCTGTTTATTTAGTTTTAATACCATTAAGCTACTGAGATGTGCATTGAACTTATAAAGGGGCTCAAGCAGAGAAGTTCTGGGGAGTCTTTGGGATATTGCCTTATGGTTTCCATGGATCACCTGGAGAAACATGCTCTGTATGACCTGCTGGCTCAAATCAGCTGCAGTGAGTAAGCTCAGGGCATTTGAAGCCAAGCTCTGAAGTGAAGGGATGGATCTTTTCCAGGAACCTCACTCTTGGGATCCAGTTTTCACCCTGGACCTTCTGCAGGGGGACCCAAATATCAAAACC
This sequence comes from Crocidura indochinensis, assembly GCA_004027635.1. NCBI lineage: Eukaryota > Metazoa > Chordata > Mammalia > Eulipotyphla > Soricidae > Crocidura > Crocidura indochinensis. The sequence continues at coordinate 5,552 of PVKC010018159.1, forward strand.
ACTTCTGGTCACCTCTCTCCTCTCTCCTGTTTCCTCTCAGATTCTACCTGGTCTTCACAGAGCCACTCAGTTTGGAGACATTTTATTTTGGTATCAGAGTTGCCTAGTGTAAGGAATGTTGTTTTCCCAGGAAGCCAGAGACCGGCTATTTTAGGTCACTGGAAAATAACTGAAGACTTCATCTGAAAAAATCCATGGAAATGGGAGCTTTCCAGGGTGAAGCAAGGCCTAAGGGTGCTGGGGTGGAGGGTGGGGTGGGGCATGAGAAACCTGAAAACCCTCAAATAACTGCCCACCAGACAGGACACTTTTCTTGTCAGACAAATATTTTTGACTCAATTGATTTTTTTTGTGTTCTCTGGGCTGGAAGGCACAGCCTCACCGAGCATGCTGAAGGCTCTGCGCTGCGTGTACTGCCCCTTCATCTTGAACGGGTGCACCAGCCCCTGGTGCCTTTCCACAGCGATGCAGGTCAGCGTGAGAATCTCAGTCACAATGGCGGTGGACTGGACAAATGGCACCATCTTGCAAATGAAAGCACCTGCAGCAGGACAAGAACTAAGTTAGATGGTGGCAAGAATGGAAGTCAAGGCTGAAACTGGCATTGCCTTTGCTAATGTGGAAGTTGGAGCTCAAACCTTGGAATATTAAACAGGATGATCACAAAAGGATGGACAAGGTTGCCAATATTTTCTCCTCTGGACTGAAGACTGAGTTTCTAAATTCCATGTCAACTTGTCCTCTCAGAAAAGGGAAAAGCAGGGAGGTGTCTGGTATTGAGGAAAAAACAAAGAACAGCACGTATTCTGTCTTCGTGTGGCTGGTCTCTTTTGGTGGTCTAAGCCACAATTGCCTTTGCTCCTTTTTCCCTTTTGCTTTCCTTTCTAATGAGAATAAAGGGTTAACTTTATCAAAAACTCTCAGAGATCTCATATTCTCCTCTGACACCTTGTCCAAGACTTTGCTTCTCAACCACACTGATGTGCTTTCCCTACTGTGTCTTCATGTTTAACTTTAACAAAAGATGGTGCCTCTGCATTCATAACTGATTTCACTGCACTGCTGACTGATCTCATGACCCCTTGAATAATATCACTATACTCATGTCTGGTCTCACTGCCTCTGGACTAATATCACTGTAGTCATGACTGATTTTTGCTTGACAAAGGTTTCTCATTGGTGGCCTTTCGGTTAGTTTTGGTCCACAAATATGCTTTGTTTGGTTTAATACTTGGTCTGGGGTAATGGATATCCCAAGCAATGTTTTGGGCCACTTTTGGTAGTGTACCGTATTTATTCGAGTACAACGTGCAAAGTTTCTACCGAAAAAAAGAAATCAAAGTTTGGGTGTGCGTTATAAACAAGGACTGGGGTGGGGTGGCAGTGGCGGCCGGTCCAATGAGGGCCCCAGGTGAATTGTGAGTTCGCACTGCACCTTTTCCAGGCTGCAGCCATGCACTGTACTCGCGGGTGAAGAAAAAAAAAACTCAAGAAACCTGGCCTATCTCTCGTGACATCCTGGTTTGGTTCAAACATCATAAGAAGACATACCAAAAGAAGTGATCAGCAAGAGTTTTTTGAAGACAGTCATTAGCAATCAAATGGACGCACAGAAGATGACCTGCTGTGGAATTCAGACTCAGAAGAAAGCGAAGAAACTGGAGAAGCAGATGTTCCTGCCAACTGGGACACTGATGCAAAATTAACTCGAGAAGAATGGGAACGACTCTTTAGTGTATCTGATGATGAATCTGACTTTGGAGCATTTTAAATAAATATTGTTACTGGTCATTTTAGTTCAGTATTGTGTTTATGCCAGTTTACGTTGTCAATAAATGATTTTTATCATGGCTGCATGTGTTCAACAACATTTTTTGTCAATTACAATGCTTGGTGTGAAACAAAATTTTATACCGATTTTTAATAAAAAAAATTAGGGTGCGTGTTATACATGTGTGCGCATCATACTCGAATAAATACGGTAGTAGCTGATACTAAAAAAAATTCTGGGGGCCGGGTGGTGGCGCTGGAGGTAAGGTGCCTGCCTGCCTTACTGCGCTAGCCTTGGACGGACTGCGGTTCAATCCCCCGTGCCCCATATGGCCCCCCCAGGCCAGGGGCGACTTCTGAGCGCATAGCCAGGAGGAACCCCTGAGCGTCACTGGGTGTGGCCCAAAAACCAAAAAACCAAAAAAAAAAAATTCTGGAACCACCAATGCAAGCTACTTCTAATGGTGCTTGGGTGGCTCATGTGGTACCATGGATCAAAATAATGACCTCATATATAGAACCTGCACAACATCCCTTTGATCAGTTTGCCTGGTAGTCTACCTAATAATTGAAAGCATTACTACTATTTCAAATTATTTAAACTATTTCTCTGTTTTTCATATTGACAAGCGCTGGTATGTCTTTTTTTTTGGGGGGGGGAGACCACACTCAGTGATGCTCAGGGTTTGTTCCTACTCTGCTCAAGGATCATTCCTGGCAGGGTTCAGGGGACCATGCTGAGATCAAACCCAAATTAATTCTGTGTAAGGCCTTACCTATTGTACAATTTCTCTGGCTCTGATATGACATCTTTTAAATCTGTTCTCCCCTTTACCACCAATTTAATTATCCCAAACCACATAAATTCAGAGAATATTAGAAATTATAAGGAACCCAGAGATAATGTACCCCAGTTACTCTTCAAAAGATGAATCAGCTAGTCCTTGCTCAGTTGGAGCACTTTCCTAGGCTGGTACCTCCTATCAGATCATCTCCTTCCACTGGTCTTATTCAGAACCTCCCTAATACTTGACTAAAGTCGCTTCTTCCTTGTCATACTCCCTGCAAATCTCCCCCCACACCCACCATCTACTTCACCTCTTTTTCCCACATTCTTTCTCCATAACCCTTCATCTTCCAACTCTCTTAAGATTTCCTCATTTGTTTTTGTTTATTAAACCTTTTCCCATGGCAATTCGAAGGCAGATCCTCCAAAAGCTAGAAAGTTTTCTTCTCAGATATTATTAGCAGTGTTAGAACAACTCATAGAGAATCTTCCAGAAGCATCCAAGAAACTGAAGAGCATGTCTAAGAAGGAGGGTCTTAATCTTGGAAGGTGCCTCCTTTCTGGAGTGCTCTGGAGATACTTCTCTGGAAAAAGTGATTCTCTATCATTTCACTCACTTAGTGTTTGCAGAAGCATTCAGAACCAGAGTTCTAAAGAGCATCCTTTCACATATTCGAGAGAGCTTTTGTTCTCTTCTATATCTTTCTTCTGCTCCACTGCACCATGTTCAGGCTAGACTGTGGTCATGGAAGAAGATAAGGGCCCATTTTCAGCATCTCCTCTAATCAGAAAATGGTTTTCTATCTCTAAAACTAAAATCTATACCTCAAATGTTTGATTTTGATTGAACTAGAAATCTAGAAATGAGCCTGAAAAACATCAGGTCCATTAAAAAGAAACTTCCATTTAGCCAGCTTCCTCTATTTTGCTGGCCAATGACTCAGGGTTAAAATGCATCCAGATGTTAATCTAGTTACTCTACTTCTCTTCTTAGAAGCTTCAAGGGGCAAGTCAGGTACCAGCTGATTGCACCTACTTGCGTCATCATTCCAGCTCCCCAAATCCCTATCTATTCCAAGTCATTACACTGCCTTAACCATCAAGAGAGTTTAGATGTTAAGTATAGGAATGCACTTTCAATACTAATATATTTCAGGGTTTGAATGAATACTGATTACACTGCATATAAATTAGCTTACCTCAAGTCCCATTTTTGGATAGGCTTCCAGCAAAAATGAATATTTGAACAAATAATTCATCTGGATATTTGTACTGCTTTTTAAAATGCATTTTTATGAGAATCACTATAATTCTTTCAATTGAATTGTTTATTATAAAAGTCATACCAGAACCAGTAATCAAACGAATACTTTGCATGCATGAAAATTGAATTCTGATCATTGATATTGAAAAAAATTTTCTAAAAGGTAAAAAGTTCAATTATCCAGTTCATGGAACCCAAGGAAAAATTTGCTGTAAAATGTGTAAGGATCCATTATCAACACATTATAGGTCTAACTCTAACTGCAATAGTCACTGAAATTTCTCTTTGCAGTGTTTTCTTCCCAAAAATATTCATCACATGGACCCTAAGATTGTTAACTGATATCCACCAGAATCCACTCTGACTCACAAAACCAATTAAGTCCTCACCTGACACTTTCATGACATCATTCATCAAAAAGGATTTGACTGGCCAAAGGACAGAGGTGAGAAGCCCCAGTACAGGCTGTACTGTCTCATAAATGGCATCACCCCTCATCAGACCAGTTGATGAGAGAACTGAGATAAACTGAGATTTGTGCCCAGAGGCTCTTGGCAGTTATAGGACATGGAGCTCTATAACTTGATTTTGCAGAACAAGATTCTGCAGTACAAATGAATGAAGTGATGTGCTCTGTCCAAGCAGCTATTTATTGACAGAAAGAGGGCATGAGTCCCACTCCTCTGACTCACTTCTTCCCACACATCACCCCCACTTAACTGAGAGTGCCCACACTGTGGGCCTTTTTCAATGCTCCATGCTTATAAATAGCCTCTATAGAGAGACACTGAGAGACAGAGAAGAAATATGTCTGCCTCAGAGGTAGGCAAGTGCCTTAGAGAGTAGGGGGAAGGCAGGATGAAAGCTGGAGACATTGGTGACAGGAAATGTGTACTGGGAAAGGATTTTGGACATTTTACAACTAAAACTTAGCCATCAGCAACTTTGTGACTGTGTATCTCATAGTGATTCAATTAAAGGTTTATTAGAAAATTAAAATTTAAGACAATTCACAAAATTTCTTTAAGAAATCACTTGAGGTGAGGGCTGGAGCAATAACACAGCGCATAGTGCCTTTGCCTTGCATACAGTCAACCTAGGTTCAATTGCTGGCATCTCATATGGTCACCCAAACCTGCCAGAAGTGATTCCTGTGTGCAAAGTCAGGAGTAACCTCTGAGAAGTACAGAACGGGGCCTCAAAACAAACAACAACAACAAAAACCACTTGAGAATTCTGCATCAAACAACAGTTCCTGGCTGTCATCTACCATTTTTATGAATACAGACAAGCACTGGTCTGAACTCATCACTTTTGAAGTTTCCCCAATTTTCTAGTCCATTACTGACAACCTTTCCTGTATCCCATTTCCAAGATTTCTCAATGTTCTAGCCTGCAAGTCACTGGAGCTTCACTCCCATATCTGATATCTTTAGTATCATGGTTGCTTTGCCCTTTGTTATTCAAGTATCTTTTGTGAGGTTTAGAAGACTGACACACCATGGGCATTAAAGAACATATGCTTGGTGATATTTCTCCCCCTCCACAGGAATTTTAAATGCTGATTATCTTAGACATCCTGGCTAGGGCACTGTGTTCTTGGCTTGTGCTTCCCTGTATTTCCTCAAGAAATGAAACTACCATACCAGAACAGAGTTCATAGACCTGCCATGAGCAGCCAGGGCTCTGGTGCTGCTTACTCAGCATCCACTAGCATTCACTACCAGTAACTCCTTTCTGCCACATGGTGAGGTCAGTGAGACCTGCTATTGGGGGAGATGAGGCCAGCAGTTCATGAAAACTGAAAGGGAAAAAGAGAAAGAAAGATAGTACAGGATTGAGGTGTTTGCCCTGCATCATGCTGACCCCATTCAATCCCCAGCTGTGTAGTCCCTGAGCACAGAAGGAATGACCCAACCTTTCCCCACAATACTGATGCAGGAGGATTGGGATCTGAACTTTGTGCTTCTGCCTACCCTCCTCCTCCACTCTGTGCTCCCTTTCTAGTGTCACACGAAAAAGGAATCCCTGTCCTCTGTTCTGATAGAATATTTGTTCTGAGATAACTCCTACTATCTCAGGAAGCAGTCCTTTGTATTGGCCACTTTTGATCAGAATTTTCCAAAAGGAAAAACTTAATTTTGATGTCCTACACAGTCAAAGCCTAGGAGTAAAACGAGTTGAAACAAATTTCTAAACATTTCAACCAACCAAATTTCAACCAGCTTAGTATGTAACTGGGACTCAGAGATTTCTCACATAGTTTATTTTTCTGTCAAAGATTCCTAAAGATTGGCATTATTTGGATTGGATTCAGGGTCTCATCCAGGTGTTACGTGTATGCCAGCCCCTAAGCCACACCTATGACCCCCTCCTTAAGATCACTGATGGAGAATAATCATGCCCCATCTCATATCTTCAGCTCATCTCTCAGGAAAGTTTACATCAAGGTTCTGGTAGTAACAGAAAATGGTGAGTGTTTTTTATTCCCAAGTTTCTCTTTTTAAAAATGTGTTTTTGAATATATTCATTTCTTTATAAGATGGAGAATGCTACTCATTCCAATTGGCTTTGCCTAAAGAGAAAGTATTTCTTGAGTCAGATCACTACCATAAAGATTTTTTTATTTAATTTTTAATTATGAGAACAAAGATACAAAGAAAGAGGGTAAGGTAAGGTTACAGTGGAAGGATAGTCACCCAAAGGCAGAGGAAAGGCTGAGCGCATGGCTGCTGTTGTTTTTTTAAGGTCTCTGGGTGCCCAAGGAGGCTGGTTTCTGGATACGCCTAGGTCTTAGCGGCGCCTTGGTCTTAGCAGCTCGGTGGAAGAGGCGGAAGCTGGTCCCTGGAGACCCTTTGGTCTTAGTGGCTCAGGGGTTCCTCGGTGTAGCAGCTCAGTGGCAAAGGGGCTGGGAAAGGCCGAGTGCACGCCTGGTATTTCTTACAAAGTACTGAAATGGAATTTGCTCCGCAGCCATGCTTTTTGGTTGTGGGTCTTGGAGCGTTTGCAGTCTTAGATGTTTGTTGGCCAGGTCAGCAGAGAAGAAACAGAAAGGAGCAGGCCATATGGTTGGCATCTTTATAAGTCTCTGGGCTCCCAATCACCCGGCAGGTTTGGCCCCATGTGTGTTGGGCGGGTCCTTCTTACCGAGGGTGGGTCCCAGGGCATTTGCAGTCTTAGATGTTTGTTGGCCAGGTCAGCAGAGAAGAAACAGAAAGAGCAGGCCGCATGGTTGGCGTCTTTATAAGTCTCTGGGCTCCCAATCACCCGGCAGGTTTGGCCCCATGTGCGTTGGACGGGTCCTTCTTACCAAGGATGGGTCCCAGGGCATTTGCAGTCTTAGATGTTTGTTGGCCAGGTTAGCAGAGAAGAAACAGAAAGCCACTACCATAAAGTTAAACGAAGTTGGCAGGGATCAGAAATTAAATCTTATTTAGATAACTAAGTTTCTGAAATATCAGATAAAATTTTTGTTACCGTCATTGGCTAACTTTGAAACAGATTGCGGAGAGCTGTTCTGCAAGCCAGATAAGATTTCAGAGTTCGCATTGCTGGAATCCGCCCATTTAACAATTTTTCGTCTGCAGATTCCGCGAATATCCTGCAGAGGGCGCTACTAATACCCTGGCTCACTTGTCTTGGAATATCTTAGGCACAGGCCTAAGTCAGTCACATGACCCGACCCCTCCTGCCCTTCTTGCCTTGGCTTGCCCTATGCCTCAGATCCAAGGTTCTCTATAAGATCCTCTATAAGGAAGCCAGTGAAGTTTGAGTGGGAGAAGGACATGCAGCAAAAGAACGAGTGGGGAAACACCATGTGAACTTCTTGGAAAGATGCACTATTGCGGGCCTGGAAGATGGGGACGGGCAACTGCTCCCCCAGAATCAAGGTATCCAGGAGTCAGTTTCAGGTACGAAGTTATGGGAAAATCCTGGATTGGTTTTGTTACTGTTTTCAGCTCAGTTTCTTCAGTAGATCCCAAAATAAAAACCAAGGGGGCTCTGTCTGGCCCAGATGTGTTAGCAGTGCCTGGGGTTCACTTATTGATGCACAGATGGGCTAAAGCTGGAGAGGGGGCAGAATGCACAGCAGGAAAATCTCTGCCCTTTCCATGATTTCAATGCCCACAGGGATGCTTCTTTTGATCTAAGGTTTTGCTTTTCTCCATTTCTCCATCGCTCTCTGCAAGAGCCCCTCTATCTCCAGTCCCCACCTCATGTACTTTGCAATGTATGCAACTTTGCTGCTTCCAAGCCAGAAAGGAATCTATTTTCTAACTCACTGAATCAGGCCCTAGAGATGTAACTTGGATAGTTTCTCTTTCTTCTTTTCCCTGATAAACAGGCTTCACGATGCACTGCTCTTGACACACTTAGCTACAGAGATTTTTAAACTCCAGTTCATGAATTTACAAGCGTGCAATACAGACCAATAAGTACTTTCCTGGTAATAAAAACCAAAAATGAGACTAGAAATGGACATAATTTATACTTTGGGACATATTTGAGATATTACCTATGTACAATTGAAGCTTCCATTTGTATGCCTTTTATCCTTTGCCTTGAACACAAATCTGATTGAACAAAAATCTAGTTTTGTATTGAACACAAAAACACAAATCTATCTCAAATTTATTTTTGTTTGTTTTTTTTTGTTTGTTTTTGGGCCACACCCGATGAAGCGCAGGGGTTAATCCTGGCTATGCATTCAGAAATAGCTCTGGGTTTGGGGGACCATATGGGAAGTCAGGGGACTGAACCACGATCCATCCTGTCAGCTGATTGCAAGGCAAACATCCTACTGCTGACTACCACTCCAGCCCCTATCTCAAGTTTTTAATAGAAAGACTTAGTAGCTACACAACCATGACCCACTTCTTTTTTAAATTAATATCTTTATTTAGACACCTTGATTACAAACATGATTGTTGTTGGGTTTCAGTCATGTAAAGAACCTCCTTCCTTCACCAGTGCAACATTCCCATCACCAATGTCCCAGATCTCTCTCCTTCCCACCCACCCTTGCCTGTTCTCCAAACAGGCTTTCTACTTCCCTCATCCATTCACATTGTTATGATAGTTCTCAATGTAGTTATTCTCTAACTGCACTCATCACACTTTTGCAAGACTGTCTTTTATTTTTCTTAAAACCCATAGATGAGTGAGATATTCTGCATCTATCTCTCTCCCTCTGACCTATTTCACTCAGCATAGTAGATTCCATGTACATCCATGTATAGGAAAATTTTATGACATCATCTCTCCTGACAGCTGCATAATATTCTATTGTGTATATGTACCACAGTTTCTTTAGTAATTCTTCTGCTGAAGGGCATCTTGGTTGTTTCCAGAGTCTGGCTATTGTAAATAGTGCTGCAATGAATATAGGTGTGAGGAAGGGATTTTTGTATTGTATTTTTGTGTTCCTAGGGTATATCCCTAGGAATGGTATAGCTGAATCATATGGGAGCTCAATTTACAGTTTTTGGAGGAATCTCCATAGGACTTTCCATAAAGGTTGGACCAGATGGCATTCCCACCAGCAGTGGATAAAAGTTCCTTTTTCTCCACATTCCCCCCAGCACTGCTTCCATGACCCATTTCTACTAGTTTCTTTAATCAGGGCGTTGATCATTCCCCATGCATCCAGACAGAGGTGTTCTGTTCCCAGTATTTCAGATGAACAACTACAGCAAGGATAAATGACAGTATTGTCCTAGCAACAAACACTGTTTTCTCCAACCTGCAACATGGGCAGATTAAATGTACCTTAATATCACAAACTTTTTAAAATTAATGTTTCATACATAATTAAAAGAGGATTTTACATCTTAAAGGTTAATGTATTTATAGGAGGAAATGTGGGAATCATAAATTTTTTGCACTGTTATCTCCAGTTATCATAGAACGATAGATAATAATAATAATACTTTTGTTTAAAGAGCAAAACATCTGATTTGCATCTAGGCTGTAGTTGCCTATGCTGAATTGACCACTTGAGGCAGCATCATCTATTATTTGATCATTTCTCAGCTTCAGAAGCACAGTCAGAAGGGAAGGGAAAATCATTATTACCCTACATGAAGATAGTCTGAAATGAGTGGGGCACCATCTAAGATAGTCTGACTCTAAAGTATATGGTCATTCTCATTGAAAAAAAAAAACAAAAACACCTGTCTCTGCAATTTCTCCCAGTTTATTGGGATACAGTATCTTTTAAAATATTGGGGCACACCTCTTGGTGCAGAGGGTGGCTGTAGAGAGGACCATTACCAGGTCATCTAGTGAGGTGCACAGGCCTGGTAAAACAGTACTTGGGCCCTACAGTGTTTAGGGACCACTAGGCAGTGCTATACTTAGGAATCATGTGGTTATGAGGATTGAACTTAGAGTCACACATACTGGGGCTGTATTCTAACAGTTGAAGTAATCATCTCCTTGTCTCTGAACCTTTTTTGTTCTTTCGCCTATTTTTTCTTTTGGGCAATGCTCAGTAAGGCTCCAGGGTTAATCCTGGCTCTGCAAAAAAGAATTACTCCTGAGTATGCTTTAGGGGACCACATGGGATACTGGGGATTGAACCTTGGTCTGCTACATTCAAGGCCAGCATCTTTACCACTGTACTATCTATCCAGATTCTAGATTCTTTTAAGAAAAGTTTCATGTGTATTTAACTTGCATCAACTTTCTGGTATACCAGGTGATATTCTCTCAGAAAAATCAATCACAACAAGAAAAAAAAAATCAAGATCAGCAGCCACTGATCTTGTGTGCTTGAGAATCTATTTCAGAAACACATGGTTTCTGAAGCAAGAAATCAAATCCTGTTCAAGCAATTCAAATCCTGTTGAATTCTTGTTCAGAGCTAGACTGAGGGACCTGAGCAATAGCACAGCGGTAGGGCCTTTGCCTTGCAAGTGGCCTACCCAGGACAGCACTGGTTCAATCCCCTGCATCCCGTATGGTCCCCATAGCCAGGAACGATTTCTGAGCACATAGCCAGGAGCAACTCCTGAATGCTGCTAGGTGTGGCCCAAAAGCAAACAAGCAAAACAACAACAACAACAACAACAAATCAGAGACAGGCTGAAAGGTAATGACCAAATGACATATCTTGGCTCCACTGATGGTCTCAGCAGATGAGAAGGCCTGATTCTGGAACGGACCAAGTTTGGAATTCTTTAGGAAGGAGGAGTTGGTGGTTCTCAGTATAGCAAAACTTCCCCCACCCCTCACCAACCAGGGAAATAGGCATGAGAAAAGAAGCCCAACTCTGGCTTAACTTGAGCCAAGCAAATGGAAAGGAGGATCTGGGCCCTGTGGCAAGATGGTTCAGGAATCAAGGGTAGAGTTTGCTGGGGGTATATTATTGAATGTGTGTATCTGCCCTCCCTTCTGTCCTTCCTCCGGTGCTCCTGTATTCCCTCCCTTCTTTTCTTAAGAACTTTTGTTAGTCAAGCAATTTGAACCCCTTTTTGATGTGTACAATTCAGTGACACTAATGATATCTCTCCTGTAGCCATCACATTGTCCCATACAGAGACTCTGTAGATCAGTGACTTCCCATTCCTCATCCCTTCACCTTGGGCTCATGTTTCATCATCTTGCTGCCTTGATTAATTTGCCTGTGCTAGATAGTGCAAGTGGAAATCTTAAAAATGTGTCTGACTGTTTTCACTGAGCTATGTTTTCACTATGCTATGGTTATACAAACTCTGTTTTGTTTCTCCATTGACAAAAAGAGTCAAGCTAGATTTTTGCCTACAACACCCCACCCTTCTTAAAACATTCCAAAATATAACCATGATAAAAAATAAGTAAAACTATATGCAGAGAGGAAGAATAAACTAGATAATCTGTAATTGAGACATCACCTAGATCCAACTGTGCCTAAGCTCAAAGAACCCTTTGTATCAGAACCCTTCTGTATCAGAAGACAGAATTCTCCAGGCCCCTTCTTTCCTTAAGTCTGTTGAAGTTGAACATCTCCACTTGCAAACCATAATCCTCATACAATCACACTGGGCAAAGAGCAGGTTGGGCTCAATTCTTCAAAAAGCAAATCAACTGTAGTTATTTTTTAAAACCTCTGCACTATCCAATAAAATATTTCAAACATTCTCATAGCCAAATCCTTTCCTATTTTATGCTAACTGTAAAATGTTCATCTTTGGAAAGTGAATGTTTTCCTACCTCCTACTAGTGTTATCAGCACTCTGCCCATCTCCTGAGAAAATTTAGTGATTTTTATGAAGCCTAGTAATTTCTGTTCTCAACATGTGCACATAATTGATTCCAAGGAGTAATATCCACAGGCTAACCCTATGGTAAGATTTTAATTTGAATGAGTTAATTTCCAAAGTAGAGTAGCTGATAAAACTATGATTTTTTAAAACTTATACTGCTTTTACAATTTTATATTTTAAAAGATAATTTATATTTAGAAGAAGAACCATTCAAATGAATGATTTTATTTTTCCAAAAGATCAAATACAATTGGTTTTTGTTGCAAAGTAAAATAAGGTGTGAAGATGTATATTGTGAGAAAAATATATTGCTTTACTTTAATGCAGCCCTTCTTTCATAGTTTATATCATTCCTATTGAACATTTTTCAAAAAGTCTAATAAGATTATTGACTTAACATAAAGTTTACCATATTTAAATTCCCCAGGAATGTCAATATTTCCAAAATATCAACACAAAGAGAATATTATTCAAATACATGTAAGTGGATTTTTTTGCCACACCCAGCTGTACTCAGGGGTTACTCCTGGCTCTGTGCTCAGAAATTGTTCTGGCTTGGGGGAATATATGGGATGCCAGGGATCAAACCCACATCCGTCCTGAGTCAGCTGCATGCAAGGCAAATCCTCTACTGCTGTACTACCACTCTAGCCCATTTTTTAAGATATAAATGTTTTATTTAAAAATTCATTCATAAAATTGAATGGTCAGTGATCCAAAAAACAGCTTAACTGCATGGCAGTGAAAATGAAGCGCAGTGGCTCACAAAAATGGCTGTCCTTATTACAATGTTCCTTTTAGCCATGAACCTTAACAGATGAGTTTCTGGTTTAAGAATGGTAAGTCTATAGTAGCAGACTCCTCCTCCCTGGCAATTAAAACCTTCTGCCACTGCCATAGCTACTGCTACTGCTGGAACCACCATAGCCACCTTGGTTTCATGGTTTGGCAATGTATTGGCCTCCACCACCATAGGGGCCTGAGCTTCGACCTCCAAAGTTCCCCCCCTTCGTGGGTCCAAAATTTGAGGACTGATTATTGTAGTTGCCAAAAGCATTATAACTTCCACCACCTCCAAAATTGCTTCCACTACCACCGCCAAGCCTGTGCCTCCTCCGTTTTTATAGCTATCATAGCTGCCACTTCCGCCATAGTCACTGCCCTGGTTTCCATAACCCTGTCCACCACTTCCATAGCTTCTGCTTCCTCCATATTAACCAGGACCACCTCTTCTATAACCACCATCATTGCCAAATTCATTATAGTCATCCCCACTGCCACCATATCCACCACCATCACGGCTGCCACCAAAGCCACCTCGCCCATTGAACTTTCCTCCATGGCCAAAGTTGTCATTCCCACCAAAACCTCCTCCATGACCACTGAAGTTTCCAGAGCCACTTAGACCTCGTTGACTAATAAGTGAATATTTTTTAACCAAATTTTTAACTGAAAATTAACAAAATGTACCCAAGGAAGCCCCATCCTAAGAATTCGACTCTGAAGGAGCCCCCAAAAGGAAGATTTTTTCAACAAATGAAAGTTCCACAATATCTTTTTAAATTCTTTTTTGTTTGTTTGTTTGGGGGTCCACTCCCCTAAAACACTCAGGGGTTACTCTTGACTATGCACACAGAAATTGCTCCTGGCTTGGGGGCCATATGGGACGCTGGGGGAATTGAACTGCAGTCCGTCCTAGGTGAGCGTGTGCAAGGCAAACACATTACTGTTTGTGACACTGCTCTGGCCCCTCCACAATATCTTTTAATCATGCTATAAAATGAGACTGCTGGAAACCTTTAAGATGTTAACTAAATGTTGTGCTATTTCATGTCCGGTCCCCCTTTTCCTGAAGCCCTTCCTTTCTTCCTTGTAGCAAAGTCCTTGTTTTTTTTTCTTTTATGAGACTTATCATAAAACCCTTCAGAGAATGACTAAAGACTGGTCTCCCATATATATTCTATGTGGGGAGCCGAAGCTGTTCCCCCACATAACTGGACTTTGGCTAAACCATCTGCTTGCAGCTGACAGAAGAAAATATCGACGTTTGCCTATGCTTCAGCCAACAGGAAACTCTGCAAAGTAAATTTAGCTTATACTCAGAGGCCTGGATTAACTAGGACCCAAAGGCCTGCTTTGTTCCAGCTCTTGCTCTCGTCAGCTAGCTCATGGCCAT